>ONZH01008361.1:0-94243 GCA_900303285.1 Rhinella marina
CATACCAACGTCCAGACCGATCAATCTGCTCCATACAACTACTGGGTTTCAAAGCTGGACACGTGACCTGAACTGGCGCTGTACGCCTTGGAGGTGCTGGCCTGCCCTGCCACTAGCGTGTTGTCAGAGCGGGTATTCAGTGCAGCTGGTGGCATCATCACCGATAAGCGTACACATCTGTCAACTGACAGCGCTGACAGGCTGATGCTTATTAAAATGAACAAAGCCTGGATTTCACCGGAATTCAAATCTCCTCTGGGGGAAAGCAGCTAAAGATTAACATTACTTATGTATCCGATTCCTCTTCTCTACTCCTCCTACTCCTCCTCCTTGTCGTCTTTGCCTAACGCTGACCCAAAAAACGCAATTTTATAAAGGTCCAACTGACACTCTTACCACAATTTTTCCGGAGGTCCACCTACAGGCCCTCTCTCCAAACAATTTTTCTTTGCACCTAGTTGGGTGCTTCCCTAACATGTGATGGGCATGGGCCTCGCCTTTCTTGTTCTGGGTGAGCACAATTGCCATGAGGTTAACCACCAGGCTGTTGCCTGAGAATTTGGGGTAATGGTGGGATTAGGCAGCCTCAGAGGCATCCATGCATGCTGCCCCTGCTGTTTCCTGTCCATTTCCGTGGTGTTTCCATCATTTTCTGATGTTTCCAGGTTTTCACCCAGCCTTCCCTGTGCAGAGCCTTGGTCCCCTGCAAAAATGCTTGAGTCTCCCATTGACTTCAATGGGGTTCGTTACTCGAAACGAGCACCCAAGCATCGGGAAAAGTTCGTCTCGAATAACGAGCAGCCGAGCATTTTAGTGCTCGCTCATCTCTATCTACGTGACTATTTCCATCTGGGTGTAGATGGATACTGGCCCCGAGTGCCTGGAGTACATCAGTTCCCAGAATAGGTTCAGGGAGAGCATCCTTCACTAAAAGTTGGGTAATAACAGTACTGTCTTTGATTTTTAGTTTGACCGGCTCAGACTCACGGACAAACACGGTTTCCCCAGTGAAGCCTACGGCTGGGACATGGTATGGACTGAGTTGATAGGATTTAAAAAAGTTCTGGTCAACGACTGTTTTGGCTGCCCCCGTGTCGACCAGGAATGGTACTGCCCTTTTATTTCCTAGGGATCCTGGGATAAGTATTTGGGGGCCCACGGATTCTACTTTTACAGGCAGAACCATCACGGGGGTACCATTATCCTAGTCTGAAGATGGTGGTGATCGTGAACTAGATTGATCACCATTTTCTCTAGATTTCCTGGGAGCCTTGCAATCCCTCTTTATGTGACCAGGTTTGCCGCAATTGTAACATTTAAAATCACGTTTGGGCTTGGTACCGGTGCCCTGATGCATGTATTTAACTGGGGCAGGATTTTTCTTCATGTCTAGTTCTAACCATTTGGCTGCAGCAATTAACTGGGTCAGAGGGGTCACACACCATTCAGGTTTGCAAGCTTTAAACTTAGCCTGGAGGGCGGGTCGAAGCCCCTCCATGAATGCAGATGTCAACAGTTTTCCCCCCATGTTTCCAGCTTGATCCCAACCCATGTCAGTCCAGACGGTCCTTATTCCCGCAGCATAAGTCTCTACAGTCTCTTGAGGACCCTGTACTAAGTCTTTAAGACTTCAGGAACTTTCTTCCTCCCTTGCACGTGCCCACTGTGTAAAAACCCTGACAAATTCAGTCCCAGACTGTAAAGTCTTGACCCAGTCTAGTCATAATATCCATGGGGACATTTCTGTGTTCGTTCATATAGTCATTCAACATTTGATGTTGTGACTCACCCATCTTCAACAACATCAGATCTTTCAAGTCAGTCCACGTAGCCCCATAAGTCACCTGTATCTGTTGAAGAGTCCTAGAGGTAGGCATAGGTCTTTTGAGGGGGTCGGGCAGTTGGGTCAAGAGTCCGAGTTGGTCTTTTGGACTCCAGGGGTGATACTCAGTCACAGTGGCGTGAAGGAATTCAGGTTCCTGATTCCGACCAGCTGCTCCAATGACCTGTCCAGGTGGTCCTAAGGTTGTATCGGGTCCTTCTGCCGTCACCCCCTGTTGCCCTATTGTAGGTCTAGGTAGTAGTCTTGTCTTAGTCAGAATGGGGTAGAGTCCAACAGGTCTGTGGGGTCGGGGGGCACCACAGAATCGGCACATTTTTGGTCCAGTCTGGATTCAGATTGTCACAAACATTACAAGTCCATCCCTCCGGTCTATTTTCTCTTGGAGGTTTAGGGGCAGTTGGATATGGAGGTGGTCGTTCATCAACAACATTGTCTTTTGACTTCTGAGTATACACCAGTCTATTTCTAACTACTTCTCCTCTCCACCCTTCATTTTCAACCTCCCTGGCCACTTTGACCCAAATATCAACTACTTCTTCACATCCTTGCTCCTTTATCCAATCACAATGTGTCCTTTTGAATGTTTCCCAAGTATCCACATTTAAATTTCCATTTTACATTCCTACCTTCTCCAACACCCTGTCAATGTTTTTCAAACCTTCTTTTCCTCCCCTCTCTTCGACTAAAGTCTTAGCTGTTTTGTAACCCTCTGGTACACTGAAATTGTTCCCCATTTTGTATGTCAATCTATAATTTTTCCACAGAAAGTTAAGCAATTATTCAGACGTCTATTTTTCCTCAGTTTCCTAAGAATTTCCCCATTATTTACATAATGTATTCTTTTTACTGAGTTTCTTAATCAATCAAAACCTTACAAACCGGACATTGGAGTTCAAGGACTTTGAACCCTTTCTGTAATGTTCCAAGATTTTCCACATACAATAAAGAACAAATGAGGCATATACCAAAACTCCCAAAACTAAACCAAAGACTTCCTAATCAAAACTGTTCATCTCTTAGGTCTCAAAATCCAACAATCATAGTCATTTTCAGGTTCTTACCAAAAATAGGCTCAACTATCAAAGGACGTATACGTACATTCAATTCACCAGATCCTCAAACCGGACAAACCACTCAGGGAGACACAGATATAATGTAAGATAAAGTCTTTTAGCGCTATTTGTTATATCTGCAAATCCCGGACCGGAACGTCCAATTTGTCAGAGACCAGATTAAGTGCCCTTTAGTTGAGCCCCACGTTGGGCGCCAGGTTTTGTTAGGGGAGAACCCCTTCCTATGATTGCTGGAGTCCAAATTAGTTTGTACGTACTGGAGAGCTCTCCAAAGAGAAAACAGACCGACACAAGATGTCAGGCAACAGGTTCTGACTTTATTGTAAAACATTTCAGATTTTATAGAGCTAAGCCACAAAATATTTCAAAAATAGATTGATTTTTCTGATTTTTTTATTACAATGACTAAATAAAATTACTGTAAAAACCAGTATCCTCTTCCCCTGATTCCAGAACTCTTTGATAGGCTTCATGGAGCTAGGATTTTCACTAAGTTGGATCTTAGAGGAGTAATGCTCCTGCGGTGTTCCTATTGTCATTTTCCACAAACGCCTTCGTACCTGTATACTAGTCTATCTGGATGACATCCTTATTTTCTTTAGGCATGAAGAGGAGAACCCCCAAAACGTCATGGAAGCACAGTCTTGTGCCTTTTCTGCCTCCTTGATTTGGACTTTTAAAAACACAGATTTTGGTATGAGCATTATAGGAATGTCAGGATCAAGGTATCGTACCTTCTTACAAACTGGCAGCACGTTTTCTTTGAAGTCATTAAACAATTGAACCCAGTATGCTTCAAATTGCGTCTGCCTGCTTCTCTGTGGATTCCCAATTAATTTCATGTCTCCCTTCTCTAGCCAGTGATTTTTAATCATTATTCAAGCGATTATGTTCCTTCTACTGCACTTGTCAGCACTGAAGAGTTGTTTGAAGTCATGAATATTCTGGATAAGAAGAAAATCAGAGGGAAGACCTTCTTCAAGGTGGATTGCAACGGGTGTGATCCAGAAGAGAGATCTCAGGAGCTGGCTAAAAATATTTATCTAATTATTACAATGGAATAGGCACTCCAAAACAGGATGATGTGGAAAAAGTATTTATTGCCAATAATAAAATACTAAAATATTTGTTAAAATACTCTCATAAACAGTAATTGCCTAATATTGTATATTATATAAGATGATGACCATTAGTTAATCACACCACATTGATTGCTATATTGTAACAATGGTGTATAATCGTTTGCTTACTCGATTCACTCACAAATATGGCTGTTCATGGGTATTGGTGAAGAGAATTGTAAAAGTCACTCCAGAATGCTCCTTAATCAGGGCGTCCCCCGTATTGTCTGTGTACAATGAGCCTCTAGTACCTTCACCAATGATATCATAAATTAGAACATATTCATGCCCCCGTGCTGCTCAACAAATTTCTTCAACAAACCAGACCAAAGAAGAGAGGGCGTAAGGGTGGTACCATTACATTAGCTGACCATGTCGACCACTGTTCAATTAATTATATCAGAAACATTATTCATTAAGTTACTACTCCCAATTTTTGCTATAACCCCCACTCCCCTCCTCTGCTTGCTCCGTGCAGCTACATACTGTCACGAGTGGGCTTGCGTCTGGTATCAGACGTTCTGCGCGGCTTGTAAAAGTGACATAATTTGACATGCTTTTCCCTTGGATTGGTTGCCGTTTACCACACCCCTTCCCCTCAGCTGTTGCCGCTGTGGTAATTATCTTTCTCCTATTTAACCCTTCCTCTCCCAGTATCCCTTGCGGTTTATACTTCCTGCCTTCTTAGTAGTGTGTGGTGTGGATCTCGGCTGAGATCCGGTTGCTGCGATATCTGCTTAAAGATAAGTGACTTTTTTCCTTTTGTGGTTTTCCTTCTGGAGTCTCCTGTTCGTCCTTACTCTTGGAGGAACGGGTTTACTCTTTGTCACTAGCTGCAGGGTTCTTTAGGGTGCATTTATTATTAGGTTCCTGTTTATGAACTCTCCTACAACCCAGGATTGTTCATACTGGTAGTCAGTCAGGGCCTAGTTTCAGGTTTCCCTGCAGGAGGTGACCGTTTCCCTGGTTTTGGTCTGTTCCCTTCCCTCGTACGCTCCGTGTGGCTATTCCCTCCACACCAGAGCGTGACACATACATGGCTGCTTCTAATCAGCTTTTGCTATGATTGCTGGACTGCCCTTTCTCTCCTTGCCTGAGCAATTATGTCCCTAGCTTGCTAAGTTCCTTACATAGGTGTGCTGTTTTCTGTTGTATGGCCATGTACCAACCTGTGCCTGTTTACCATTGTGACGCGTTGCTGCCAGCCCTGACCTTGAAACTGTTTCATGGATTTGCATGAACTCTGCCTGCCCTGACCTTAGACTGTTACTAACTATGTTTTTTTTCTGTTCCTTCAGTGGCTTGCACCGGTGTCTCTGACTCCCGTGGGTCAGCTGTCAACCATACCAGGACTATTACAGGAGTTAGTAGTTTGGTGGTTTTCTGCAACAAAGTCCAGATCCCTATATAGGGGTTGAATACTAGGGAGCCACCAGGATAACACCTTGTTCATTTAGAGTTAATTTATGTTAATTTAGAGTCTTGCAAAGAAGACTCTTTACACTCTGATTTCTATTCAAAAGAAACACATTTGATTAATAAAGAATATTACAAAAAAAGTTGTCTTTATGAGATTGCATTATAGCTGTGCATGCTAAAACAGGAAACTGTTAGGGCATACTTAAAATATGTACTAAAAAAGGACTGATACTGGACAGCTCTTTGAAACTTTTTAAGGCACCAGGCACTATTACCTATGAAGATCATTTTACACGTGTTCAGGATCCGTGCAATTATCAAGTATTTGTACTAATGTTGGGTCCCAATAATTGGCCCTCAAAAAAGTAAACGTTTGCTGGACAGGTGATTGCATTTTTTATGTGGCACATAAAATCATCATTTGTCAATAGCACATCCTCCTGTGAAAATCATTTACACAGAGCACATATACGGTGGAATTTATCATGAGGGTAATATTTAAAGTCAGTTTTCCTTGAGCTTCCACTGGCATACACCTTGATTTTTAAATTTGACACATCTTTAAACCTTACACTTTTTTTAGAAACGTACTCCAGTTTTCTGCACCTCCCCTACTGGATTGGCTTTGGGACTGGAGCAAAACTCACTAATATAGATAAACACACTCACAAAAAGTCACAAAAAGTTTTCTCAAATGAACTCAAAAAGTCACAAAAGTTCTATTGTGAGATTTTTTGAAGACATAATTCTGGAGTGAAAGGCTTGATAAATTTGCCCCATAATTTCCAGAGTGCACAGTTTAGAGGGAATAGTAACTCCAGGATGACATTATAAAGCTATAAGTTTTCTTGTCCACAATGCTGGCTCTAGCAATGAAATACCAAAAGAAGCTGTGATAGGGTTTCTCCAATTCTGTTCCCCTGATGAACACCATCCATACATTTTCATTAGCATGTGGGAAGAGGTAATGATCACTCAGGGGACAGAAGTTGATGATGAGGTTAAAGATTATACAAGTACAGTGAAGACCAGCTCACCCCTGCTGTTGCTGCTTTATGCTTTAGTGCACGGACGCTACTGTGGCTCAGCAGGATATACATCATTGGAAATAGTAGATCTGTCCAGCAATTTCAGAAGGTATAAAATGCTTGTAAAATCTGTGAGGAAAACTTGTATAAGCAGTAACATAAACACTTACTTGTACTAAGAAGTGAATGTGCTCTTAGTCATAGCTAACATAATTCAAGATAGTTTTTTTTTTTTTTTTAAATACTTGTGAATTCTTAGCTTTGTTAACAAATTTCCTGACCACGATGTAACTGTATATTGTGGATCGAGGTGAGGGTTAACTTATCCCACCTCATCCTACAGTTATGTCACTAGGATGGCACAGACACCGCAATTGTTCTCACGCCACTTTCATCGGTAGATGGCTGTTAAATACAGCCGGGTTCCCCCTGCAATGGCTGGAATCGGAGATGGCTCCATTCTCAGCTATTCAACCCCTTATATTGGGTGGTCAATGGTGTAAGCAGTTAGACAGAAGGAGGGGCTCCCACTGTCACTCTATTGGCGCCCCCACAACCCAATTGTGGGGTATTCATGGTTATTATGGCAGCCAGAGGCCTGTAGGTCTGCCAGTTATAGAATCCTTTTGTATTTTTTAACAATAAAAGAGTATATTACAGAAAAAAATTTACAAAATTGGCAATATTGTGTCTGTAAGTGCCCATCCTATAAAGTTGGCATGTTATTTAATCTGCATGGTGAATGCTATAAAAAAAAGTTAGCATGAAGAGCGGCGCAAGAAGGAGAAGATTATGCTAAAGTGGGGCGGGCCGAAAGATGGAAAGGGAGGGGTTTGCCTTTCAAATCGCCCAGGGGCTTGGGCTCCTTGCTGTATAAACAAGCTTCCGGGCACTTGCGGGGGTCATTTACATATGGAATAAAAGTGTTTTTTGGATAAATACACCGTGGGACATCCTTAACAAAGGTATTGTTTTAATGTGAATAAGGTGGTCTATAGCCTGATCTGAGCCATCTTTGAATGCCCAAAGCAGGCTTTTCCTGAAGGGGTTAAGAACCAAGCAATGCTATCTTTTCTATACAACTTTGCCTAATTTGTGTTGCCCATTTCATATGAAATTTTATTCGTCACCATTTCACTTAGTACTACCATCAGTTAAAGTGAATCTCTGACACTAAAGTAAATATAAGATGAGGGATCTATATCACTTCTATGCAATACCACTTTACATTTTTACACAGTTGACATCTTGCAGACAGAACCAATGAGCAAGCTGAAAAAGAATCATTTTCAGAGGAATACATCTGATTTGATATATTTCCTCTATTATTTTCTCTTACCGTATAAGCCATTTTTTTCTAGCTGTACTCTCAAAGATGTCTTGCCCGTATGGATTCATTACCATGCGCAGCAGGTTATAAAATGCCAGAGGTATGGCACTAAAAGTGTATACTAGACATATATTATACAGTACATTTGGAAAGCATTAAGTTCACAGTTGCTTATGACTTCATGTTTCAGCACAGACACTCATCTACCATTTAAATCCCAAAGCAGGGTGAATTCTCAGAAGGGTAGAGGTTTGCAAAAGTAGATTTTTATACCTTGCTACCAAATAAAGTACTTCTTCTTTTGACTTCTTTTATTTCACAAGCAGAGTGATAAAAAAAAGTTTAGGACTGCCATAGGAGAATATAAATTCTGCATGTTAGAATAAGCTCACTATAAAAATGGATCATTGATTTCAATAATATATGAGCAAATTAAAAGGAAGGTTATTGAGGGGTGGGTGAACACAATGTCAACTTTTTTTCTGACCTTAATTAAATCAGTTTTTTTCTTTTACTAGTTCTTCAATAGGCGGTGTTCTCATTGTGATATTACAGTAAATAGGAAAAAGCAAGAAGAAAGGTGTTGAAACTCATTCCTTTTCTCAGTTTAAGCTAGAGTCAGGGATGAAGTAACCCACAACCTCTACAGTGGCATACATAGAGAAGTAAAAGCCCCATAGCAAAGATCAAACCAGGCCCCCACACAGGACAGAAGGGTTTCCACCTAAACTCCTTTCAATGGCCCTTGGGTCATTTTTCCACTGCCTCAGTTGTTCCTTTAGACGGTAGAGTCCTGACCAAGTTTTCACCTCCAGTAGAAGAGGAGATAATCCCAACTAAGACTGAGCCACTCTTGCCCTGGGCCCCATAGCAGTCGCAGGGTCTGCCACTATGGTAGTTACGCACCTGAGCCTGTAGAAAGGTGGTCTTGTAGGAAGGGCATCTTTTGAAGGCATACGAGTACAGGTAACTGTGTTTATACATATGTAAATGTGGGGAAATCACAGTACAATGGGAATAGGAGGAGGACATCCAGGGAGGAATAATGGGAAGGCTGAGCAAAAAGCCCATCATGTTGTTCTGCATTATTCTTTAAAAGCAGATAAGACATTTTAAGCAAGACCTAAAAGGGAACCTGTCATACTGCATATGCCCTCCAGTATTCCAGCTGCAGGAGGAGCTGAGCAGACTGATATACAGTTTTGAAGGAAAATATTCAGTATATTTGTAATTGACTGATTGAAATCCCTGCTCTTTCTATGCATAGGAGTCCAGTAGGTTGTATCATTGAATGTGATAATCCACTAGACTCCAATGCATTTAGGAGTGAACTAATGGGGATTTTGGACGTAGCAGTTGAGAATGGTACCATCTCGAAACAACTGCTCTATGCTTTGGTAGTGCAAGAACCAACAATTCCTACCCTTTATTTATTACCCAAGGTCCACAAGATGCAAAGACTCCACCTGGTAAGCCTATTATATCTGGTCAGGGTAGTTTAGTTGAGAACATTTGCAAATTTTTGGATTTTCACCTCAAACCTATGGTAGAACTTCTATTGTCATGTCATACATACGGGATACCTCCGATCTTTTACGAAAACTGGAGGGATTATGTTTGGAAGAAGACACTCTACTAGTTACTTGTGATATTGAATCCTTGTACACTAGCATTAGACACCCGGACAGGATGCAAGCAGTGGAATTTTTCCTCCATGTTAATAATGTGGATGGAAAATTTATATCTTTTTTGTTACAGCTGTTGAATTTTGTCCTAACAAGTAACTTTTTTACTTTTAATGGGTCCTTTTTCCTACAGCTCCAGGGAACCGACTATGGGGGCGGCCTGTGCGCCCTCGTATGCTAGTTTGTTCCTGGGGCTGTGGGAAAGGGACCTATTCCTGTCAGATCATGACATCATCATGGACCGCGCCATTTTTTGGGTGCGGTACATTGATGACGTCTTTTTGATGTGGCGGGGTAGTGAATTACAACCGCAAGAATTTTTTGCTGTTTTGAACAACAACTCCCGCAATATTAAATTGACCTATGTGAGTCATATCAAGAAAGTTGACTTTTTGGACATTTCTTTGTCCAGGGACGACAAAGGATATATATGTACGGATGTATTCCGGAAAGATACATCCGTGAATGTATACCTACATGCCTCCTCATCACATCCTAGAAAAACAATTGAAGCAATACCTATTGGCCAGTTTCTTTTGTATACGGAGGATATGCTCGGATGATGCTACCTTTGAAAAACAAGCAAGTGAGCTTAAAGAACGGTTTTTAAAACATGGATACAGTCACAGGTCCATCAAGAGGGCCTATTACTGAGCTAGACATGCCAGGAGACAGGACCTTTTATGTCCAAAGGACAATCGTACATCTGATAATGTGGCAATATTCATTACTACATACCATTCCCATTGGGAATTTACTAACGGACTCTATTGTCTCGAGATATATATCTCCACGTCCTTCAATTACGGCAAGAAGAGCCAAGACCTTACATGACAATCTTGTCAGAAGTTACTTTGAACCCAGGGTGCCCCCCCTTTTTCTAGGTCAAAAGAAACCAAGATGGGGCTTCGTTCCATGTGGTTCTTGTGTGGCTTGTCCCAATATGGAACGATCTATGGACTTCATTTATTCATCTGGCACCAAGACGTATATTATAACTCATCATATAACTTGCTTGAGCTCTATGGTTGTCTACTACGCTTTGTGTCCCTGCCCTATGATTTATATGGGTTTAACGACTTGAGAATTAAAGACCAGGGTACGGAAACATGTTCGGGATATCATTGCGGCGAAGGATGAACAATCAGAGGAATTCCTGAAACCAACCCCACAACATTTCAAGATTGCTCATAACTGTAATCTACGTTTTTTTGAAGGTGAGGGGCATTGATTGTATGAGAGCAGGTTTAAGGGCGGGTAATCTTTCAAAAAAACTTGCACAGAAGGAAAGTAGGTGGTTATGGACTCTGAAAACATTGCACCTTATGGGATTAAATGAGAATTTGGGCTTCTCTGCATTCTTGTGACCATCCAGGCCTCCAATGAATATGTCATCTTAGTTTTTAATGTGTTTTTATATGTTATTAATTTTATCTGTTTTATCTTCTAGCACATCTATCAAGTTTTCCCATGTCTCATTTACGCTCCATTCAGACGACTGTTTCACGGCCGTATACGGGCAGTGAAAGCCCGGCCTGTGCTGCCCCAGTGGACGGGAGCGCGCGGCATCATTGGTTGCTATGACGCCGTGCGCTTCCTGAGGCCGCCGTCGTACAGTGAAACACGGTCGTCTGAAAGGGGCCTTACTTGTAGCCTCCGGGACCCATCAAGTTTGCCTATGTTTCAGCAATTTTGTAGCCTTTTGGAAGAAGCCCCATCTTGGTTTCTTTTGACCTAGAAAAAGGGGGGGCACCCTGGGTTCAAAGTAACTTCTGACAAGATTGTCATGTAAGGTCTTGGCTCTTCTTGCCGTAATTGAAGGACGTGGAGATATATATCTCGAGACAATAGAGTCCGTTAGTAAATTCCCAATGGGAATGGTATGTAGTAATGAATCTTGCCACATTATCAGATGTACGATTGTCCTTTGGACATAAAAGGTCCTGTCTCCTGGCATGTCTAGCTCAGTAATAGGCCCTCTTGATGGACCTGTGACTGTATCCATGTTTTAAAAACCGTTCTTTAAAGGGAACCTGTCATAGGATTTATCCTAAAAAAAAAAAAAAAAAAAATAAGTTAATAATTCACCATGCACTTCACTTTATATATTTATTTTCATTGATTTTTATTATTTTTGTTCTTACATCATGTCTCATTTATTATTTTTCAGCATTTTTATGGCTATTCATTACACTTAATTATGGTGCACATTTGTTGCATCACTTTATCATGTATATTACACATATATTTTATGAATTTTCATGTTTTATTCGTCAATTATGTCTCATTCATCAATTTCTTGCATATTTATGTTTTTCATTATATTTAATTACGTTGCACACCTGTTGCATCACGTCACCATGCATATTACACCTATATATTTTTTACGAATTTTTTCACTCATTTTTTTTTATTTTTTTGTTTTTTCACATAATCAGGTTTTAATTATAATTCTTGTGTGTATTGCATATATACATGTATATTTATATTTTTATTCTCTATTTTTTATTATTTATCATTATGCATTTTTTTTATTTTTCATCACTCAATCATGTTTTCTCTCACTTTGCTTATGATTCGTTCTGACTATTTTGTGATTTTCATCATGTGTTTTCACTTATGTAACATATTTTATATATTCTCTATGATATTTCATTGTTTGAGATTATTCACTATTGTTTTGTGATGTTTGCTGTTGATACATTTATTATTTATATCCAAATCCAAATATGCTTATATATGGTGATGATTTATTGTAATCCATTGGTGCTATTGTATATATGATTCAATTCAAACTATTCGTATTTGTTGGTTAACATAGGCCTATATTGTAATTAGAAATTAGCGAATTTTTAGAAAATTTGATTCTGCTGGTTTGTCGAATTTTCCGAAAAGATTCGCTTCGATCCGAATAAATTCGTGGCGAATCGCGTTAAAAAAACGTCTGCTTCCGGGCTGCAGAGAGACACATACATTTCAACAGAACCTGTTTTATTACACGCTTATACAAGCAGAGCCCCCCAGACAGCTTGGAGATGGCAGTGGCAGCAGCATCAGCAGATTATAAAGTGGCACGACAACAGTGTGGCCAGTTGGCAGCAGCATGAGTAGGCCACAGAGTGGCAGAATGACAGACCCTGGAAGTGGCAGCAGCAGTGGAAGTAGTAGAACAATTTGGAGGCCACAAAGTGGCACAATTACATAAGTTTGACGTAGCGGCAGCTAGGAGACGGCATGTGGAGTTGGCGACGGCAGCAGCATCAGGCTGAAGAGTGGCATGGTGACATACCTTGAAGAGCAGACCGTAAAAAAGAATTCTCAGCCTTTTGGTTAAGATCAACTGTAGTATATGTTCTTATCAGTATCGGGGCTGGTTATGCCAGCGGACGGGAGCGTAAGATAGAGGAGGTGCAGTGAAGGCTCCAGCTTTGCCTCAACTGTGGTAAAATGTCAGTATTGACGCAGTACGACAAGAAAGCTCGGAGTTCCATCTTGAGAACGAGCTGGCGGTCTGCAGGAAGCTGAGCTACCACCTGTGGGAGCCCCTGCCTCTCGCCTCCCCATGCTCATCGCTGAGTGTCCCGGGGGCCGGAATCGTTTACTTTTAAAAATTTGAGTGTTCAAAACAAACAGGGTTTCCTGTATACTTGAGCTATGAATACTGGAATAGGACTACAGAACGTACCAAAAATTTACGAGTGACATGCTGCTGCCGAGCAGAAGGCCCAAAAAATTCTAATCAATTTACTAGGCCAAAGGGTGGCACCATAACAGCAGCTGCAAAAGGCAGCAGCAGTCGAACAAATTTACTAGGCCAACAAGTGGCACCGTAACAGCAGCTGCAAGAGGCAGCAGAAGTAGGATAGATTTACTAGACCAACGAGTGGCACCGTAACAGCAGCTGCAAGAGGCAGCAGTCGGACAAATTTACTAGGCCAACGAGTGGCACCGTAACAGCAGCTGCAAGAGGCAGCAGCAGTCGGACAAATTTACTAGGCCAACGAGTGGCACCGTAACAGCAGCTGCAAGAGGCAGCAGCAGTCGAATACATTTCAAGGCCACAGAGTGGCATAGTAACAGCATCTGCAAGAGGCAGCTGTTGAATACATTTCAAGGCCACAGAGTGGCACAATAACAGTATCTGCAAGAGACAGCAGTTGAATACATTTCAAGGCCACAGAGTGGGAGAGGCAGCAGGAGTCGTACTAATTTTTATGAGACAGACTGGCACAGTGACATACCCTGGGAGAGGCAGCAGCAGTCATAAAAATTTAAATGCAACATACATTAGAGAGTGGCACAATTACATAATTTGGAGGTAGCGGCAGCTAGGAGAGAGCGTGTGGAGGGGGCAGCAGCATGAGTAAGCCACAGAGTGGCACAATTACATAATTTGGAGGTAGCGGCAGCTAAGATACAGCGTGTGTAGGCGGCAGCAGCATGAGTAGGCCACAGAGTGGCGCAATCACATAATATGGAGGTAGCGGCAGCTAGGACACAGCGTGTGGAGGCGGCGGCAGCTGCATGAGTAGAGTGGCACAATCATATAATTTGGAGGTAGCGGCAGCTATGACACAGCGTGTGGAGGCGGTGGCAGCAGCATGAGTAGGCCACAGAGTTGCACAATTACAAAATTTGGAGGTAGCGGCAGCTAGGACACAGCGTGTGGAGGCGGCAGCAGCAGCATCAGGCCACAGAGTGGCATGGTGACATAGCCTGGAAGTGACAGCAGTAGCAGCATGAGGAGACCTGATTGTTGAGGTGGCAGCAGCATCAGAAGGCTACATATTGGGTCAGTGACAGAGTGGAGAGGTGGGTGGCAATACCAGTCACTGGTAAAGATGCTGGGTGATAGAAGGAGCAGCTGGCAGATGTGTGGCATCAGGCGGGTGGCAGCATCATAAGAGTGGCTGAGGCAGGTAGCCTGAAGAATACAGTCTCATTTGTCAAGGTTTGGGTGACGCATCATGGCTGATCTAATCTGATGCGTCAGGCGTTGGTGGGTGGAAATCCTGGCTGATCCACGCTTGATTCATCTTGACAAAGGTGAGTCTTTCCACATTTTGGAAGGACAGGCGAGTTCTCCTTGGGGTAACTATGGCCCCCGCCTCACTGGACTCCTGCTCTGATGCCACACTACAAGCCAGGCAGGACAGCTTCTCCGGTGCAAACTCAGCCAGTTGCGGCCACAAATCCAGTTTGGCTGCCCAGTAGTCCAGCGGATCTTCAATGTGGGGTAGCAGGGTGCTGTCCAAGTAGGCCACCACCTGCTGGTTTAGGGTCTGCTCCTGGTCTACCTGCTGCTGCTGGTGAGTACTTTCCGCACTTGGCGGGTGAAGAAAGCTGCTCATCAGCGACTCCAGACTCAAGTTGCTGCTGATGGAGCTGGTCCTGTTCCTAAACCCCCACCCTCCCACAGCAGACGTGGCAGTGGTACGTGAGCGATGAGGGACCCCCTGATCAGACCTGCGAGAGGATGGGCGATGACGCAGATAGGCAGCAGCCAACTGACTACATAGGATGTCTCTATAGTACTTCAGTTTGTCCTCCCTCTCAGCAGGTGAAAAAAAGGCCCCCATTTTAGACCGGTAGCGAGGGTCCAAGAGGGTGGAGAACCCGAAGTCATCCCTCTGCCGGATGGTGACTATTCGGCTGTCACTACGTAAGCAAGTGAGCATGCATTGGGCCATTTGCGCAAGTGACTCGGAGGGACTCCCTGCTTCCAACTCCACTGTATAATGCCATGGTGTCTCTGGGTCATCTGCCTCATCTTCCTCATCTCCCTCTACCTCCTCTGGCTGCTCCTGCTCCTCCTCTTCTGTCACCTGGGTAGAAAAACCACTAAATGCTTGTGCTCCAATGTCCTCCTCCTCCTCCTCCTCCAGTTCAGCCCCCACCGGACTCACGTGGCCATGAGATGCAGTCTCCAGTACTCTGACCAGAAAGATTTTGCAGCATCTGTTCCAGGACATGAAGCAGTGGAATGACGTTGTTCATACCGTAGTTCTGGTGACTGACAAATAATGTGGCCTGCTCAAAGGGCCTAAGCAAGCGGCAGGTGTCACGCATGAGCTGCCACTGGCTGACATCAAAATTACACAGGGGAGTACTCCTGTCCGCTTGGATCATTAAGAAATCGTTTATGGCCTTTCTCTGTTCGTACAGTCAGTCCAACATATGGAGGGTAGAATTACAATGGGTGGAAACGTCACATATCAGCCTATGTTGGGGGACGCCATTCTGCTGCTGCAGCTCAAGGAGGGTTAGCTTGGCGCTGTAGGAATGGCTGAAGTGCATGCAAAGTTTCCTGGCCATTTTTAGAATGTTTTGCAGTTGGGTATAAGACTTGAGGAACCGATTGACAACCAGATTAAATACGTGCGCCATGCAGGGCGCATGGCGGCTCAGCCCTCCTTGCCGCAGCACGGACACCATGTTCTTTCTGTTATCTGTCACCATGGTTCCGATTTTTAGTTGTCGCGGAGAAAGCCAGTAATCGATTTCTTCTTTCATGACACGGAGCAGTTCCTCCCCTGTGTGACTTCGTTCGCCCCGGCAAACCAGGTGTAGAACTACGTGACACCACCGTGCCCTGCACATGTGGTACGCTGGAGGAGCACTATGACTTGGCCCTGCAGTGGAGGCTGAGGTGGTGGAGAAGGAGCCGGACATTAGCGCAGGATCAGCAGTTTGACAACGAGGAGGAGAAAGTCGTGTCACCTGTTCAAGTTGCTCATGTGGCTGGGCAGGAAGCACATTGACCCAGTGGGCCGTAAAGGACATGTACTGTCCCTGACCGTAGTTACAACTCCACGCGTCGGAGCTGCCGTGCACTTTGGCAGACACTGACAGGCTCAAGGACTGGGCCACCTTCTCTTCTACATATTTGTGCAGGGCTGGGACTGACTTTTTGTCAAAGAAATGATGGCTTGGGACTCTCCACCTGGGCTCGGATCAAGCCATCAGTTCTCTGAACGGTGCAGAGTCCACCAGTTGCAAAGGGAGGGACTGCAGCACTAGCAACTTGGACAGGAGCACGGTCAGCTTCTGCGCTGTAGGATGGCTGGGCGCATACTGCTGTCTCTTTGCCACTTTGTGGTGACGCTGCATATGACCCTGGCCACGTTTCACTTTCTGACCACAGATTCTACATATATCCATGTTCACCTCCTCAGGCGTCTAAACAAAAAAAATTCCACACCGCCGAGTAGGCGATTTTACCACCAACACTCCGCACTGACTGAGTGGTACCTCAGCTGCCTGGTTGAGCCCCTGCGCTGCTCTTCTCAAGGCCGGAAAGCACCTGCAAAGATTGCGGTCTACCCCGTGTCCGTTTGGCTCCTGACCTCGCACTGCTGCCACTCCGCTGACTAACGACCACACTGCCGACTTGCTGCCTGCACTGCTACCTGACACGCAAGCTGTCAGTCTCGTCTGCAGATGATGATAATGATGATGAAGCCCTTGCTTCACCCAGCTCCCAAGTGCGATCGGCTACATCATCATCAACTACAGTTTGCACTTCGCTAATGTCCTCCTCAACTGTCTAGGTGTACAAAGCCTGACCTCTCTCAACATCACCTCCCACTACACTCTCCTCAACAGTACTTGACCGCCTACTTGTAGGAGCGGATTTCTGCCCCACCTCTTGGCTTCCCAGTAGCTGCTGCCTATCCTCAAGTAGTTCGTCCTTGCTTTATAGTGGCGCAGAGCCCACAGCATATAGTACTTCTCTGAGGGAACCGAAAAGGACAGAAGCATGTTGAGGATAGGTGAGGGCACTGGAGCTGCTCCAGGCCCATGCCAACTAAGGGTTCTGTCTGACGAACCTGCCGACTCTTGGCTGGGGGTGTCAGATGTCATCTGGGAGGAAGTGGATGACAGAGTCAACCATTCAAGAATCGCTCTGGGTTGGTGGTCAACCCACGACCACTAGGTGACACCGGTAGCTCTGGCTTCGCCAAGTGACCCCTAATGCCACGTCCCCTTCCTCTGCTGAGACCTGTGCCTATTCCAGAAACATTTGTGCCACTGCCCCTCCCCTGTGAAGGGCCTGTCACCTCTCTGTCTGACATACTGTTTGATAAAAAATTTTAAATAAAAGGAAATTAAGAATCCCCCCCCAAAAAATATACTTTGCTCACTGCCTTGCACAACGGCTTAACTATTTCTTTAAGAAATACCGTCACCCATAGAGTGGGTTAACAATGGGTTGCTGAACTGCAGTACAATGGGTTACTGCACAGCACTACAAAGTATATGACAATTTTCTGTTTCTGTGAGGACTGACGCTGCAAATAGTTATTTAAAATGAACAACCCCACAAGCACTGTTTTTTTTTTTTGGCAAAATTCAACTTCACTGAAGAAGTTAGCACTTTATGGCGCTTGTCTATTTCTATGGTGAATGTCGCCGCAACTATTTCTTTCACATTTACAAGCTGCCAATCACGGATTATATATGTTTTTCCCCAAACACAACCCAAAAGATTTATTTTATTTTTTTTTATTTTTTTATTTTTATTATTTTTTTTTTTTATGTACCCCAAACAAGGCTCTGAATTCTTACTGCACTGCAACAAGGGACACTAGTGGTGCTTCTTTGAATAAAGCACCCCAAAACAGCCTTTAGAACAGAGTGCAGAGCTGTATAACAGGGTAACCCCAATGCCCAGTCACTGATGCTCAGTGTACCAGAATAGCGATTTCACTGCCTGATAATCCCCTATGGATTCTGTCTAGAAATCATCCCTCTCCTATCCCTGCAATTTAGATTATCTATCCCTGATCTCCTCATTTCTTTTCTTTAGCAACGTTTTTCTATCACTTGCCCTATCTCTCCTGATGTCTGTCTCTGTTCTAAACTGAATTGCAAATGGCGGATTCCAGCGCTGCAGAGCTATTTATAGGCCTGTGACATCACAGGACCTGGCTGGCGGCTAATTGGCTACATGTCTGCATGTGATCGCATTGTGGGTGTTTACTTCTTTGTCCCAGAAATCCTTCCCCCATGTCATGCCATGTACTTGCGGCCATTTTAGGAAAAAAAAAAGAAAAAAGGATTAGTTACCACGAATCGCCATGAAATCGCTTTAGTGGCGAATCGAATTTTCCATGAAATTCGTAATGAATTCCACTTTGTCAGCTTCGATTCCCTCATCTCTAATTGTAATATTACATTACCACCAGAGGTGGCACCAGTGCTCTCTCTGTGGATCACTCTTCTGGGCGGAGCACATGGCCAACAACCCGCACGGGATCACCTCCTGGTCTCGCGTCTTTTCGCCCTCCCTGCCGGTCACGTGACTTGATCACGTGCCCACACTTTCGGGCGGGCTTGACGCTGGATCAGGAGGAGGAGTAACGTGGCCCTTGTTTGCCATGTGCCGGCATGCGCTCAGCTGAGATATGACCAACATTATAATACCTTACTTTGATTGGTGCTTTGGGGCTTAAATATGTGGACACGGTTTCATGACATTACCCCCTGACGAAGGTACGCGAAACGCGCGTTGGGGTCACGTCCTCTATTGATCACACCAGCTCACAGTTGCGCTCTCATACTTTGATTTTTTACACAACTTTATTTGCTACATGCTGTTATCTGGCATATAGCCAGCATGTTTGTGCATTCATGTGCACTTTATGGAAACTTTTCCTTTATATAGGCATACCCAGATAAAACCGCTTTTACTACTTTTTATACTTATGTCCCCCAGTGTCCCAGTGTGATCTTTGGAGGCTGCTTTTTCTGCCTAACTTGTATTCAGTGACCTTTCCTGGTATATCTTTTATGTATATTTATATTCAATAAAGATCATTTTATATTTTGGTACATCTGGCTTATTTTTCATGTAGGTTTTTGTTTGTTAGAGCTGGTACCTTGTTATTATTCTGGTGGCTTGACATTTACATGTGGTCCCCCGCAAATGTTGGTGGGTTTGTTTGTTAGGATTTTCTTGGTATAATTTTGGTCTTATCTTAAGCATAGATGGTTTACAGTGTCTCTGAGCATTGCATGGTCTGACCCGGGGTTGAATTTTTTGTGATGTCAACACTCCTAGGAACTTTGTAAGTGGTCTTGAATGTTCTCACTTGTGAATAGTCGTTCTCACTATGCAAGGATGGACTTCAAACAGTTTGGAAAGATTCCCAGACTTATGAGCAGCAACAATTTCTTCTCTAAAGCGATCACTAATGTATTTCTTCCTTGGCATTCTGTTCATACACTGCTGAATGCTCCAGACCAGCAACCTGCCAAAACTTCTGCTTTTTATAGAGGTGGTCACACTTCATGATGTTCTATTAATCAAGTCATTTGTTTAGCAGCACCTGGCTGTTTCCCACCCTCTATATTCCTATGGAAGCAGTAAGGACACTTTTTTTTTTTTTTTTTTTTTTTACAGCTTCTGCATTTTGGCCTAGTTTTTGTAAAATAAATAGCGAAAAATCTGCCATGGGTTGTCCATCTGAGGTAGCTACCTAATTTTTAGACTTTAAAAGGACCTGATGCTTTTCTTTATTCTTTCTGTGGACCCCACAGAGGACATATAACAATTGCTCAAAGTTATTGTTTGCCTCTATAATTACATTTTTTATTGTAACAACAAAAAGGCCATTTAATACTATGGAAAACCCAAGTCTAAGGATTGAGTTCATTACCTCAGCTGGAAACATTATTGTCTAATTCATTATAAATTTCTTTTAGGACATTCTTGAGTTTTATATAGAGTCAGACCATTCTAATTATGCTTAGCGCAGATGTGCTATCTGTAGTTGCCATGGCTTGTAGTTTCTGGCTCCTTTTTATTTTTCATTTACTGTAAAGTGTATACTGAAGACATTTGTTATATATTCTTAATTATTTAAAATGTTACATATTTAGCTTTAGTAAAATAATTTAAAAAAAAAAAATATATATATATCTGCCTGCCTCATTTCCAAAGATTTGTGTGTTATGCAGTCTACATACGATTCATACAATTTGACTGATACCAAAAGCTTTCTCAACCTCAGTATATTGAGTAACTCTATTGAAGTAACATTGATTTTATAGGCTAGTAAATAATATTGAGATTTCATTTTTTAGTTATTAATCAGTTATCTATAGATTTAGGGGTCATTTATTAACCTGAAATACTGCTAAATTATGCATATATTTTCCCCCCTTAAGCCAAGTCTTAAAAAGTGGATGTGGCATGGGCGGGGGAAGGGGTAGGTTGCAGGGGCTTAGCTATAGGGGGTGCAGAGGTAGCAGTCCCTACCTTGCCCAGAAGCCTGAGCGGCCCAAAGACCCTTGTGTCAGATAAGAAGACACTGGTATAGAAAATGTATGCTGGTCAAATTAAACCTGTAGCTGTAGAGAAGGGGTTAGGTCAAGAATTTGGCATGGGGGTGCCATTTAAATTTTTGCCTCAGGCAGCATGAATGCTATGTGCGTCCCTGCTCTTGGGCACAAAGAGGGAAGGGGGCCCGAGCTGAACTCTTGCACCATGGCCCATGAGCATTTAGCTACACCCCTGGTTGGTAGGCCCATCTCATTAATTATTTTCTATGCCTGCTTTAGGCATAGAAAATGGTTTAAATCTAAGCCATCAAGGATGCTGTCTTACATTTAGAAGCAGCGCTGGATGCGCCAAAGTTATGTAGAATCCAGCGTCACTACATAACTTTGGCGATCCACCGCCAGAGCAGGGGCTTTATTAAGACCAGAGTCTAAAAAGCCGGTCTTAATAAATGGCCCCTTAATTTTAAATTAATACTTTGCAATGTAGCAATGTAGATCAAGCACCAGTTACAGATGTTCTGTATTTCCGCCAGGCAATGATCCTAACATAGCATACCCCTGAAAACATTTGTTCTTAAAATACATGGATTTCAGATACTCAATCTGGCATAAAAATATGGTTTAGATTTAGTATTGTATCTGTGCCACAAAATGGTGTAAAAAAGTGTCACAAGTTGGAGTCATTTGGTGCACCCAGGGCTTCTATGCTTTTTTTCAATATGCTCAATTTGAGGGCAGGGCATAGTTGAAAGGGAAGAGTTTCAAGAGAAAGAGGTAGAGCTTAATACATACCTTTTTGTGCCATAATTGTGACTTACAATTTGTCTCAAAGGATTGCAACCAATAGTTGGTAAACAGTCAGAGAAAACCGTCCATCCCTGCACCAAATTTGTCACCCAGCCTGAGCCCCGTGATAAATCTGGTGCAGGTCTAGATAGCCGGTCTAAGCTTACATTGTTGTTAGGATTAGAAAATCTGGGACATTGTATGTATTATCAAAACAAGGCAATGATTGCAATGTCCAGAAAAGATTAATTCTACACGTGCTCAGTCACATATGCATAAAATATTATGTTTACATTGGGGAGTAATTATTGTCTCTGGTAATAAGGCAGCAATTGAATAGCCCTTTTCCACAACAGACCGTCGGAATTATCATCATATGATTTGTTCACCTTTATAGAATAATTATGGTGCATAGCTGCCAAAAATTAGTCAATGAGGTATAGGAGGTAGAATATTACAATAAGAGGCAGAAGCATATGAAGCCGTCAAAAATCCTGTTACAAGTTGCAACAGCTATGACAGCTTTTTGTAAACACTTCCACATGTATCTGTCAGGAAGAAATACACTTGGCATACATATGAATCTATAATAACTGAAATGTCACTAAATAAATTATGCAATCTTATAATGTTAGCTTGCAACATTTCACTCTTTAGCAAAAGCATTCTATACTGTGTCTATTTTAGACGTTCTACCTCTATGCCATAGACAAGCTCTGTCCTGGCATTAGCTGTACGAAATCTCTTTGTATGGACTGCATAAGGTGAGCATCTGCAGACCTTAAAGGGGTTGTCCTATGAAAAATATTCTATAGTTTTTAGCACCTGGATATGACTATCTTTGTAATTGTATGTAATTAAAAATGTATTATAGCCACTAACTTATTCAATAAAATCTATCTGTATAGCTCCATCTGCTGCTTGCCCTTTCTGATTTCTCTGTCCTGCTCACTGAGATGGAAGCACATGCTCAGTTCCATTCTTCAACTGCCGCCAGCTGCAGCACAAAAGGAAACACCCCTGAGAAAGGACACACTAAGCTGACAACTTAAAATAAATCTAGCAGATCAATAGGAGCAATGAATGAGGAGACCTCTGGATCCATGTGAGGTACAGGGAAGGTTCTTGATTTGTTAGAAGAGATTATAATTAGAGATGAGCGAGCACTAAAATGCTCGGGTGCTCGTTATTCAAGTCGAACTTTTCCCGATGCTCGGGTGCTCGTTTCGAGTAACGAACCCCATTGAAGTCAATGGGAGACTCGAGCATTTTTTGCAGGGGACCAAGGCTCTGCCTAGGGAAGGCTGGGTGAAAACCTGGAAACCTCAGAAAATGATGGAAACACCACGGAAATGGACAGGAAACAGCAGGGGCAGCATGCATGGATGCCTCTGAGGCTGCCTAATCCCACCATTACCCAAATTCTCAGGCAACAGCCTGGTGGTTACCCTCATGGCAATTGTGCTCACCCAGACCAAGAAAGGCGAGGCACATGCCCATCACATGTTAGGGAAGAACCCAACTAGGTGCAACGAAGGTCCATCACCGCCAATTTTCAGGGACACGGTAATGGTGACCCACTTAAAAATGCTGCCTGACAACCTGGTGGTGAACCCCTGATTGTCTGTCTTTCAATAAGATTGCAGTGTAAAGCATGGTGGTGAGCCTCAGTAATAGGATTGCAGTGTAAAGCATGGTGGTGAGCCTCAATATGACTTTTTGGATGGAGATTGCATGTGGTCACATACTACCTGAAACCCCATAGTCACCCCTTCTCTGATGTGCTACCCCAGAACATTCTCTGCCCCAATTCGCAAGACCTTTTGCTGTCTCCGTGTGCTGACAGTGGGGATTTACCAGTGTTGTCTGAGGAGGTGGTGGACAATGGCGAGACACAGGTGTCGGGGGGTGAGGTAGTTGTATGGGAAGCAAGTTACAGTGGGGACTTTCTCATGATGGGACAGATTCAACTTTTTTTGTGTGTTTATTTAACTTTTATTTAGCACAAATAACCACAGAGATATTTATTCGTTCTCTTCGCTGCGGAGTCTGGCGTTGGGGTTCGTCACTTTGATGGCGAGCTGTGCCGCTCACTCCACAATGGTCTTTCGGTTCTTTGAGGAGACGTTGAGGAGATCGGTGAAATTCAGTGAATGACGACGCAGGACCCAAACTTAAAAATTTAGCATCAACCGGTACAGTCGTAAATTATGAGCTTGATCAAGTGTGGCATGTGTTCTCTGTATTCTTCTCAGTTTATTACCGTATATGGCAGCTATCCGGAAAAATAGTTTGGAGAGAGAGAAAGATAGGAAAAAGACGTAAATTGTTTGGAGAGAGGGCCTGTAGGTGGACCGCCGGAAAAATTGTTTGGAGAGAGGGCCTGTAGGTGGACCTCCGGAAAAATTGTGGTAAAAGAGTGCCAGTTGGACCTCTAAAAAATGGCGTTTTTTTGGTCAGCGTTAGGCAAAGACGACATGGAGGAGGAGGAGGAGTAGAGAAGAGGAATCGGATACATAAGTAATGTTTATCTTTAGCTGCTCTCCCCCGGAGGAGATTTGAATTCCGGTGAAATCCAGGCTTTGTTCATTTTAATAAGCGTCAGCCTGTCAGTTGACAGGCGTGTACGCTTATCAGTGATGACGCCACCAGCTGCACTGAATACCCGCTCTGACAGCACGCTAGCGGCAGGGCAGGCCAGCACCTCCAAGGCGTACAGTGCCAGTTCAGGCCACGAGTCCAGCTTTGAAAGCGAGTAGTTATATGGAGCAGAGTGATCGCTACGGACGTTGGTATGGTCAGCTAGGTACTCCCTCACCATCTTTCTGTACAGATCCCCCCTATTCTGCCTAGACTGGGGACAGGTGACAGTGTCTTGCTGGGGTGACATAAAACTGGCAAAGGCCTTGGAGAGCGTTCCCCTGCCAGTGCTGGACAAGCTGCCTGCTCGGCTCCTCTCCCCCGCTACTTGGCCCACAGAACCATGCCCTCTGCCGCTAGCGGCGTCAGATGGGAAGGATTGTTTCAGCTTGTGCACCAGGGCCTGTTGATATCTATTCACTCTCATACTCCTTTCCTCTGCAGGGAGGAGAGTGGAAAGGTTCTGCTTGTACCGTGGGTCCAGGAGAGTGAACACCCAGTAATCGGTGATTGAAAAAATGCTTCTAACGCGAGGGTCACGGGATAGGCAGCCTAACATGAAGTCTGCCATGTGCGCCAGAGTCCCAACACGCAAGAATTCCCTCTCCTCACTGGCCTGACTCTCCATTTCCTCCTCCTCTTCAGCCCATACACACTCAAGAGTTAAGGACTGAGCACTGGTACCCTCTACTGTCTCGCTGGCATTCTCCTCCTTCCTCCTCATCCTCATCCCCCTCCTCCGATACGCTCTGAGAAACAGACCGGAGGGTGCTCTGGCTATCAAGCGACGTATCTTCCTCCACCATCTCTTGTGACAAGCGCAAAGCATCCGACTTGATGCTGAGCAGTGAGTTTTTGAACTATTAGATTGAACACGTGGGCCATGCATGGCACATGTGTCAGTCTGCCGAGTTGCAGAGCCGCCACCAGGTTACGCCCGTTGTCACACACAACCATGCCTGGCTTGAGGTTCAGCGGTGCCAGCCACAGATCGGTCTGCGCCGTGATGCCCTGTAACAGCTCTTGGGTGGTGTGCCTTTTGTCACCTAAGCTCAGCAGTTTGAGCACCGCCTGCTGGCGCTTACCCACGGCACTGCTGCTGCGCCTAGATCTACCGACTGAAGGCACCGTGCCCACGGATGGTAATTCGGAGGAGGAGGAGGAGGGGTCGGAGGAGGAGGCATAGTACGTCTGAGAGACCGTGACCGAGGTAGGCCCCGCAATCCTCGGTGTGGGCAGTACATGAGCGGCCCCAGGGTCAGTCTCGGTCCCAGCCTCCATTAAGTAAACCCAATGTGCCGTCAGTGAGATAGTGTCCCTGCCCGGCAGCACTTGTCCACGTGTCCGTGGTTAGGTGGACCTTCTCAGAAACAGTGTTGTTCAGGGCACGGATGATGTTCTCTGACACGTGCTGGTGTAGGGCTGGGACGGCACATCGGGAAAAATAGTGGCGGCTTGGGACCGAATACCGAGGGGCAGCCACCGCCATGAGATTGCGAAAGGCCTTGGTCTCTACCAGCCTATAGGGCAGCATCTCCAGGCTCAGCAATTTGGAGATGTGGACGTTGAGGGCTTGGGCATGTGGGTGGGTGGAACTATATTTCCTCTTGCACTCCAGCGTCTGCTGTACGCTGCGCTGGGACACATTGGTGGACACTGTGGAGGCGAAGGTGTGGTTTTCCGGCGGGAGGCAGCGAGTGACACAGGGGAAGGAGCAGTGGTGTGACCCGCAGGAGGTGGTGAACGGCCTTGGTTCCATTGAGTGGGGTGTTTAGCACTCATATGCCTGCACATGCTGGTGGTGGTTAGGCTAGTAGTGGTGGCACCCCTGCTGATCCTGGTGTGGCACAGGTTGCACACCACAGTCCGTCGGTCATCCTCACTTTCTTTAAAGAACCTCCAGACTTGCGAACATCTAGGCCTCGCCACGGGAGCTTCACTACGTGAAACAGTTGCTGCTGATGCACCAGCTCTGGCCCTGCTTCTCCCTCTGGCCACACCACTGCCTCTTCCAACCTGTTCTGGTGCAGCACTCGCCTCCGCCTCAGAAGCACTGTCTTCACTCGGCTTATCAACCCAGCTTGGGTCAGTCACCTCGTCATCCTCCGATTCCTCAGTCTGCTCCCCCCTCGGTATTCCTCCCCTAACAACAACTTCACCACTGACAACCGTGTCTCCTCATCGTCCGACACCTCTTTACAAACTTCTTCCACTAACTCAACATTGTCATCATTATCATCATCATCATCACCCACAGACTGCGACAGTCGGAAAACTTGGGCATCGGGAACGAGGTCAGCAGCAACCTGAGAAGTGGTTTGCGACTCTGGGAAGGGTCCAGAAAACAGTTCCTGAGAGTATGCCGGATTGCATTCCAAATTTTCCTGGGAGGGGGCAGACTGGGGGAAGGAGGTTGAGGTGGAGGAGCCAGAGGAGTGCTCCCTTGGGTAACATGGGTGGACTGCGTGGAAGACTGACTGGTGGACAAATTACTTGAAGCATTGTCCGGAATCCACGACATCACCTGTTCGCACTGTTGTGGTTTCAACAGTCCTCTACCACGTGTCCCTGTAAGTTGAGACATGAAGCTAGGGAGTGTAGCTCTGTGGCGTTCCCCTGCTCCCTCATCAGCAGGTACTGTCTCACCCTGCCCAGGACCACGGCCTCTGCCCCCTGCAGTAATTGAATGCCCACGCCCTCGAACCTTAGCCCTGGGGTTCAACATTTTCTGTATATAAGTGTATTATATAAAAAATAAATGGGCCTGCTGTACTGAAACCCACAAACTTGTTCAGTCTGGTTGAATTAAGTGACGTACAGAAAGTGTCACCTGGACAGAAAATACGGATTGTAGTGAGTGTACTGAACTGTGACACACAGAATGGTTCCACACTGCTGTGTGAAATGGATTTGTATCACTGAGATATAACATAAAAAAAAAAAAAAAAAACGGTTATATATGGCGATAGCTGCACTACTAGTGCCAGCCAGCCGACAAAAAAAAAAAAAAATTCTTGTAGCCCTTAGAAGGGCTGTTGGGTTCTTTGTGGGTGATTCCTGCCTAACAGAGAACTAAATGCAGGCCCTAACACTCTCCCTGAAACGCAGCAGCTCTATCCCTAACGACATCCAGACAGCATCTGAGCCAAGCACCGCGGCCAGTCACTAGTATATTCCAGGGTCACCTGATCAGGCCAGCCAACCCCTGCTATCGACATGTAAGGGCCCCACGTGATGCTGGGTGTACCGCAGAGTCTCCTGGCTTGTGATTGGCTGAGTTTATAGGCGCCAAAAATGCACGATGTGGAAGTTGCCATTTCCTCGAGCATGGCGAGATACTCGTCCGAGCAGCGAGCACTTACGAGTACCTTAATACTCGAACGAGCACCAAGCTCGGACGAGTATGCTCGCTCATCTCTAGTTGTCATGTACTAGATTATGTGTGGATTTTACATTATTCATAAGAAAAATGATGGCCAGTCCCTAGATAAACATAGCATGGGTGCATGCACCAAAATCCTACATATGTACAGCATAAAATGTACAACAATCCAGGGAGTTATTCTGATTGCCTGATTGGAGTCGGGAAGGAATTTTTTCCCCTAAAGTGGGGAAAATTGGCTTTTACCTCACAGGGTTTTTTTGCCTTCCTCTGGATCAACTTGTAGGATAACAGGCCAAACTGGATGGCCAGATGTCTTTTTTCAGACTTATAAACTATGTTACTATGTAACAAAAATAACAAGCTGATCATTAAAGAAGCTCAAAGTTCATAAATAGTGGAGAAGACCATTTTTATACTCCACATGATCTTGGCAGCAGTGAACAGAAGGTGTGTAGACCTAAGTAATTGGGCGGCCATGGATCAGGTGCCTGATTGTCAATGATAAGATTTATTGCACACTTCCTACTGTGATTACTAAATTTTCTGCACAAAAGCAGAATACATGCAGCAGAAAAGCAACATGTTTTTGTAAGGAACCTCTGCTTCTGGTACTGACATCTAGTGGTCAACATAAAGATCAAAATCAAATATTTAAAAATAAAGTCAACTGAAATACAGATAGAATCTAGTCATATATTTGTGTATAAATTTGAAAGATGAAACAATCAAATGTTCCAAATGTTTCCCAAGCCAATTATTCAGTTTATTTTTTTAGTTGGACAGTATCATAGGTAAGCATGATGTTTTACATCTATCACAGTTGAACATTTACATTTCCTGTTGGCTACAGCTAGTGTCTATATGTAGCTTCTCTAGACCACTCCCAGCATTTATCAATTCTGACTGTGTTGACTGATTCAGTCCTGGCTTCCAACAAATTACTCAATGATGTGACCTCCAGAATGAACCTTGAATGAGAATCCACCCCCTCTGCTTACTACCGTGCAGATCTTTGATGTCAGGAACCTCTTGGCTCATTATATTTGAATGTTCTGTATCCTAAAGATGTTGATATTGAGTCATTATGTTGTTTTCTGGTGTTACATGAGCAGGGATGGTAAGTGTAGGCAGTTGGTGACTCATTCTGTATGAATATATGAATATTGGATTTAAGAGGTCACCAGTGATAAGTTCTATAATATGCAAAATCTGTTTTTGTGATGGTGACTATTTCAAACAATCCAGATAACATAATTGTTTACTGTTCAATAGGAGTTGTATTTTTATGATATATAGTCTACAATTAACCAAACTAGATTGAACTACAGTTTGGTCTACCAGTAAAAAGCAAGGTGAGGATAATGACAATGATTGCATGAAGTTTTGCTATCTTCAAATAGAACTTCTCCATTTGTCAGTCCTGATTAATCATTAGCACTAAAAACATAAAATTCTAACAATCCTTTTTAAGTGTACATCCAGTTATGATGAACTCTTTGCCCCACCAAAAGTGTGAAGCAGGAGCCACAATCAACAATATGTACGCTGCCTAAGCAATTGTGGAACACCTGAAGCCTCCCCTGCAAAACTCTTTTACAGGACAGAGTGTCCTCCTACCTTTACAAACAGGTACCCCACTCTCTAACCCTTATATCCTGCCTTTAGTTTTAAACTGCTAATGATAGGTGTGGATCTGATCTCATCCTTGGCGACACAATTTAGCAATTAATAATTTCCTTATAATTGTTTTCACAGGAAAGACAGCTTGTAACTTTTTGGTGGGAAGGCACATAAATTCATATAGAACAAATGAGCTCCATGTGATAACATTTTAAAGAAAGTTATGTGTATACATAAAGTAATCCTTCAACCAAAGCAGGGGCTCCATGAAGATTTATATCCAATTTTCTTGGTGCAAATGAATGGTATTGCTTATGTCATTGTAACTATTTTTAAGTTTCCATCAGAAATCTATTTCAAAATACACATACAAATACACATCTAGGTCTTCAAGAGAGATCAAGATTTCATAACTTTGGCGCCAGTTCTAAATGTAAGACAGAGCCTGAAACAGGCGTAGAAAATTGTAAATGACCTGGGCCTGCAGCCCATCCCCTTCCCTGCCCTGCCCACACCCACTTTTTTAGACCTGGTGTGAGCAGGGAGAAGTCACAGATTGTGGCTAACATAGGCGTAATTCAGCTTAATAAATGACCCACTTAGAAATCCAGAAATAGCCTATACCACACATTTCATATTATATTCAATACAGTTTTGATTACCAGTTTAAAGAGTTTCTACAAGATTTACATGTTTATAACCCACCCTCAGGATAAGTCATCAACAGGGGCGTAACTACCATAGCGGCAGACCATGCGACTGCTATGGGGCCCAGGGCAAGTGGGGGCACATTTGGGATCATCTCCTCTTCTACTGGAGGTGAAAACTTGGTCAGGACTCTACCCTCTAAAGAAACCACTTTTAGCAAATGAGGCAGTGGTAAAATGGCCAAAGGGTCAGTGAAAAGGGTTTAGGCGGCAACCCTTCTGTCCTGTGTGGGGGGCCTGGTTTGAGCCTTGCTATGGGCCACTTCTCTCTGTACGCCACTGGTCATCAATATGGGATAAACAGGGGTCTGACTGCTGGGACCCCTGCTAATCAGCTGTAAAAAGAGGCTGTTGTCCTCTGTGAGCGCTTGGGCCTCTTCCTAGGCCAGGTGATGTCCAGTTCATTGGTCACATGACCTAGGCTGAGCTGCAATACTGAGCAAAGCCGCTGTACCATGTATGGTGCTGGGCTTGGTAAGCTGCAAGGAGGCTGCAGCACTCATGGGAGCATTGTGGCCTCCTCAAAAAGCTGATTAGCAGGGGTGTTGGGAGTTGGAACCCCCGCCAATCTCATATTGATGGCCTTTCCTGAGTGTATGTTATTAATGTGTGAATCCCAGAGAACCCCTTTAACTGCACTTCAAGCTGAAAATTAATCGCTAGGTATGTGTGGAATTGCTAGATTTGAGGGAGCTAGCTGATATTTATGGGGAATGTAATCAACCAGGTATTGCACAAACATCTCACTCATAAGTTATGCAAAATATAATCTATTTTGCAGGCTTGTATTTGCTACATTGATGTTTCTTCAAATTAATGTCTCCCTTTGGTGCTATTGTAGTATATCACTAAACATCATAGTAACATTGTAGTAATGTCAGATATTAGGTTCAAATGAAGAAAGCAATGTCTGGTAAGTGAAAGCACCATTAAGGTCTAGAAATTAAAAGATATAATGAAATCTCTAGGATGTGAGAGCAGCAATCTTTCAGCAAGTTTGTGCATTAACAAAGAAGTAATAATAGTAAAAGTGGAAATGAAATCTGAATAAAAGTTAGAAAACAAGTATCAAGAGACAATAAAATATATTATGAAAATGAGTAATTCACATACAGTATAAATATAAGTGTATATATTAATAATTGAAAAGACTGTAATGTTTGCTAAGCTTGGTTTTCCAGTGAGACTCCCAGTGTTCAGACTCTCATTGAACACATCTGAAGAATCAGAAAATGTATATTCTTTGGCACAAAAATCCATTTCCTCTAATATGATACACAGTATATTCAGTAAGTTTTCAGACCCTGTCACTGTATTCACATTTTGTTAACTTGTGGCCTCATTCTAAAATAAAATTTAAAAAAAAAAATCAAGTTTTCCTCTATCAATCTGCACTCAATACCCCTTAATAATAATGTGAAAATAGAATTTTAGAAATGTTTGCAAATTTATTAAAATGGCAAAACAAAAATTTTGCATGGATATAAATATTAACCCTTACACTCCAAACACACCCTTACACTGGCAAAAATCACTGCCGTAAGTCCCAGCGCCGCACATGAACGGCGCTCTGATCGGGCGGGCGCAGGAGCTGCGTCCGCCCGATCAGCAGCGGGGGTCCGGCTGTGCCCAAGTGAAAACACCGATGCCGGCGCATTAACCCTTCATGTGCCGCGGTCAGCGCTGGTGTGCGGGAGTGAAAGGACTTCAGGATGGCAAGCGGAGGGGGCCATCGGGTTCCCACGCTGCTGTGACGGGGACCCGATGGATCGGATAGCAGCCCGATGCCTTTCCTTAGGCATCGTGGCTGCTATCCCTGCGTTCCTGTGCATTCCAGCCCCCTGGATTGCACAGGAAGCAGGCTGTAAGTGTATTACAGTACATTGAGTAATACACTTACAGCCAATGCATTACAATACAAAAGTATTGTAACACATTGTAAAGGGGATCAGACCCCAAAAAGTTAAAGTGGAAAAAAAAAGTTAAAAAATAAAGTTTCCTAAAAAAAAAAAAATAATAAAAGTTTCAAGTAAAAAAAAAAGCCATTTTCCAAAAAAATAGTTAAAAAAAAAAAAGGTAAAAAAAAAAAGGTAAAAAAAGAAAGATAAACATATTAGGTATTGCCGCGTCCGTATCGACCGGCTCTATAAAAATATCATGTCATCCACCCCGCCAGGTGAACGCAGTTAAAAAAAAAAAAAGTGCCAAAACAGACATTTTTTGGTCACCTTCTCTTACAAAAAGTGTAATAGCAGGCGATCAAAAAGGTGTATTTACCCCAAAATGGTACCAATGAAAACGTCACCTCGTCCCACAAAAAATGAGCCCCCACATAAGATAATAACTCAAAAAAATAAAAATCAATGGCTCCCGCAAACCAATCCATCAAAATCTGTGCTGCAAAATCCATATGGCGCTCTTTCTGTTCTGAGTCCTGCCATGTACCCCCACAGCAGTTTACCACCACATATGGGGTGTTGCCATATTCAGGAGAAAATGGGGAACAAATTATGGTGTGCTTTTCTCCTGTTACCCCTTGTGAATATGAAAAATGTGGGGCTAAAGCAACATTTTTATTGGAAGAAATGAAACTTTTCATTTTCACAGCCAAGTGTTTCCAAATTCCATAAAACGCTTAGGGGGTCAAAGTGGCCAGTACCCCCCCTAATATATTCTTTGAAGGGTGTAGTTTCCAAAATGGGGTCACTTTTTGAGGGTTTCCACTGTAGGGGTACGTCAGGGTCTCTCAATTACAAAATGGTGCCTAAAAACCATTCTAGCAAAATCTGCCTCCAAAATCCATATGACGCTCCTTCTGACCACTGCCACAAACCCATAGAGACGTTTACCACCACATATGGGGTATTTCTGTAAACTGAAGAATCAGAGTAATGTATATTGAGGTTTAGTTTGCTGTTAACCCTTGCTGTTTTGCAAGAAAAAAATTATCAACATGAATAAAAAGTAAAATTTTGAAATTTCACCTCCATTTTCCATTAATTCTTGTGGAACACCTCAAGGGTTAACAAAGTTTGTAACAGCAGTTTTTTATAATTTAAGGGGTGTAGTTTCTAAAATGGGGTCATTTATGGGTGGTTTCCATTATGTAAGCCCCTCAAAATCACTTTATATCTGAATTGGTGCTTAAAAAAAATTGTTTTGGAAATTTTGTTGAAAATTTGAAAAATGGCTTCTAAATTTCTAAGCCCTCTAACGTCCCCAAAAAGTAAAATGACATTTATAAAATGATGCCAACATAAAGTATACATATGGGGAATGTAAAATAATAACTATTTTTGGAGGTATTACTATGTATTTTGAAAGTAGATAAACTGAAATTTTGAAATTTGCAATTTTGGTAAATTTGGTATTTTTTTTATAAATAAAAATGAAATATTTTGCCACAAATTTACTACTACCGTGAAGCACAATATGTGATGAGAAAACAATCTTAGAATGGCCTGGATAAGTAAAAGCGTTCCAAAGTTATTACCACATAAAGTGACACATGTCAGATTTGCAAAAAACGGCCTGGGATTTGAGGTGAAAAGTGGCCCGGTACTGAAAGGGTTAATACCCTTTGCTATGACGCTTGAAATTTAGTTCTATGGGCCTCTCATTTCTCTTGATCATCTTTAAGACGTTTCCACGCCTTGATTGGAGTCCACCTGTGGTAAATTCAGTTGATTGGACATGATTAGGAAAGACACAGCCCTGTCTATATAAAGTCTCACAGCTGACAATGCATATCACAGCAAAAACCAAGCCATGAGGTGGAAAAAACTGCCTGTAGAGCTCAGAGACATGATCTTGTGGAGACACAGATCTGCAGCATTCCTCCAATCTGGCCTTTATGGCAGATTGGACAGAAAGAAGCCTCTACTCGCAAAAGACACATGAAAGTTTGCAAAAAGTACCTAAAAGACTTCCACTGTGAGAAACAAGATTTTCTGGTCTGATGAAACTAAGATTTACCTTTTTGGCTTAAAAGTGTCATGACTGGAGGAAAACAGATACTGCCCTATACCATCCCTACAGTGAAGCATTGTGGTGAAAGCATCATGTTATGGGAATGTTTTTCAGCAGCTGAGACAAGGAGACTGGTAAGAGTTGATAAAAAGCTGAATTAAGAGATATTCTTAAGGAAAACCCAATCCAGTGTGCTCTGGGCCTCAAACTGGGCTGAATGTTTACCTTCCAACAAGACAATGACCCTAAGCACACAGCCAAGACAACACAAGAGTGGCTTAGGGACAAATCTGTGACCCAGACAGAGCCCTGACTTGAACCCAATTGAATATCTCTGAACAGACTTGAAAATGGTTGCCCACTAACAGTCCCCATCCAACCTGCCAGAACTTGGCAGAAAATCCCCAATTTCAGGTGTGCAAATCTTGTAGCATCATACCCAAGAAAACTGGAAGCTGTAATCGCTGCCAAAGGAGCTTCAACTAAGTGCTAAAGGGTTTGAATACATACAGTATGTCAATGCAATATTTTTTTCCTTTGTAATAAATTAGCAAACATTTTGAACATTCTGTTTTCACTTTCTCATTATGGGGAATTGAGTGCCGAATGAGGGGGAAAAACTTTTTTAAATATAGCACAAGGCCTCGACTTAAATGGGATTTTATGCTATACACTAACACAAAGTAACAAGTATATGTGAAAAGAAAAGAAAATGATACATGGTATGCATTTGCATTCAGCCCCTCTGAGTCAAAACTTTGTAGGACCACCTTTCGCTGCAATTAGAGTTGCAAGTCTTTTGAGGTATGTCTCTAGCAGCTTTGCACATCTAGAGGTTGAAACTTTTGTACATTCTTACATAGTGACATACTGTAATTTGTAAGGCTAAAAAAGAAATATGTCCATCCAGTTCAGATTGTTATCCTGCAAGTTGATCCAGAGTAGAGATGAGCGAATCATTCAAAAAATTATTCGCCGAACATTTCCTAAAATTCGTATATTCGACGAATAGATTAGTTGTATTTGAATGCGTACAAAATATACGTTATGTGCTATTAGCGAACATTCGCTCACTAATAACGAACGTTCATTTACAAAATGTACGTAACTTCTTAGAAGACGTACGCATGAGCGTACAAATAGCCTACGAATCTCAGCATACTATTGTCTAAGCGATTACGTAATACGCAGGCACATACGAGGAGAGGCCGCGGTGTGCACTCCTCAGATGCAGAGCGAATATTCGAGACATATATATGGTAAAGTGCAAATACATTATTATAGGTATAATATAAAAAATTTTAAATATCACCTACCTAGTATGCTCACGAACACGTTTAAGTCTCTTTTCTTCTGACGCTTGTCATAGAACTGGAGCAGAGTCCCAAACTCAGTCGCAATTTGTAATCCACATAGGTAAAATTGTAATCCAAGGGGCTCCCCAAATAACCTGAAAAGGGGGAAAAAGGGATGAGGCGCACAAATGCGCAACTTAATTTCCTGAGTTGCCTCGTCATCCTCCCGCGCTGGAGAAAGGGCGGAACTACCAGGGTGGAGTCTGCATCGCTGAATTGAATTCGTACGCAACAGCGTATAGAGTACCAGGGAAAAGTCTGCATCGCTGAATTGAATTCGTACGCGAAAGCGTATAGAGTAACTAAATTATACGTAGAATAGCGTATAATTTATAGGACACACTACGTAGCGAATGCATACAAAAGCGAAGCGAATCACCTAATATTCGGATTTGCTTCGCAGCTGAAAAATCCCAAGATTCGATACGAAGATTCGCTCATCTCTAATCCAGAGTAAGGAAAAAAAAAAACAACTCTGTGACGTAGAAGCCAATTTTCCTCATTTTAGGTGGTAAAGATTCCTTCCCGACTCCAATCAGGCGATCAGGATATCTCCCTGGATCAACAACCCATCTCTAGTAGCTATAACCTGTAATATTATTACACTCCAGAAATACATCCAGGCCCCTCTTGAACTCTTTTTGTGAACTCACCATCACCACCTCCTCAGGCAGAGAATTCTATAGTCTCACTGCTCTTACCATAATGAATCCTCTTCTATGTCTGTACAAACCTTCTTTTGTTCAAAGTAAAGGATGTCCCCCTCGTCACAGTCACAGTCCTGGTGGTAAATAGATGATGGGAGAGATCTCTGTACTGACCCCTGATATATTTATACATAGTTATTACATCTCCCCTTCATCTTTTTTCTAAAGTTAATAACCCTAATTTTGATAATCTTTCTGGGTACTGTAGTCCACCCATTCCAGTTATTACTTTAGTTGCCCTCCTCTGAAGTCTCTCCAGCTCTGCTACGTCTGCCTTGTTCACAGGAGCCCAGAACTGTACACAATACTCCATGTGTTGGTCTGACTAGTGATTTGTAACGTGCCAGGACTATGTTCTCATCATGGGCATCTATGCCTCTTTTGATGCAAACCATTATCTTATTGTCCTTGGCAGCAGCTGCCTGACACTGGTTTCTACAGCTTAGTTTGCTGTTCACTAAAATTCCTAGGTCCTTTTCCATGTCAATGTTACCCAGTGTTTTACAATTTAGTATGTACTGGTGACTTGTATTATTCCTTCCCATGTGCATAACCTTACTTTTGTCAGTGTTAAACCATCTTCCACTCCAAAATAGCCATATTCATCTGTTAATGGATAGTTTATGCTAAACTTACTGGCCTATAGTTTCCGGGCTCTCTTTTTGAACCCTTTTTTGAATATTGGCACCACATTTGCTAAGCATCAATCCTGTGAAATAATCTTTGTCAATATACATAGTAACACAGTAACATAGTTTATAACTCTTAAAAAAAAAAAAGACATCAGTCCATCCAGTTCAGCCTGTTTTTAACCTTGCATGCTGATCCAGAGGAAGGCAAAATACCCCTGTGAGGTAGAAGCCAATTTTCCCCACTTTAGGGGAAAATAAATTCCTTCCCGACTCCAATCAGAATAACTCCCTGGATCAACAACCCCTCTCTAGTAGCTATAACCAGTAATATTATTACACTCCAGAAATACATCCAGGACCCTCTTGAAGTCTTTTAGTGAGCTTACCATCACCACCTCCTCAGGCAGAGTTCCATAGTCTCACTGCTCTTACCGAAAAGAATCCTTTTCTATGTTTGTGGACAAACCTTCTTTCCTCCAGACGCAGAGGATGTCCCCTCGTCACAGTCCTGAGAATAAATAGATGATGGGAGAGATCTCTGTACTGACCTCTGATTTATTTATACATAGTTATTTGATCTCCCCTCAGTCATCTTTTTTCTAAAGTGAATAACCCTAATTTTGATAATCTTTCTGGGTACTGTAGTCCACCCATTACAGTTATTACTTTAGTTGCCCTCCTCTGAACCCTCTCCAGCTCTGCTATGTCTGACTTGTTCACAGGAGCCCAGAAATGTACACAGTACTCCATGTGTGGTCTGACTAGTGATTTGTAAAGTGCCAGGACTATGTTCTCATCACAGGCATCTATGCCTCTTTTGATGCAACCCATTATCTTATTGGTTTTGGCAGCAGCTGTCTGACACTGGTTTCTATAGCTTAGTTTGCTGTTCACTAAAATTCCTAGGTCCTTTTCCTTGTCAGTGTTACCCAGTGTTTTATCATTTAGTATGTACTGGTGACTTGCATTATTCCTTCCTAAAATATGTGCATAACCTTACATTTGTTAGTGTTAAACCTCATCTGACACTTCTCTACCCAAGCCTCCAATCTATCCAGATCCATCTGTAGCAGTGTACTGTCCTCCTCTGTGTTAATTACTTTACACAGTTTAGTGTCATCTGCAAAAATTGATCATTAATAAATATATTGGAGAATAGGGCCCAACACTGACCCCTGTGGTACCCCACTAGTGACATTGACCCAATCTGAGTGTGTACCATTAATAACCACCCTCTGTTTTCTATCACTGAGCCAGTTACTTACCCACATACAGACATTTTCTCCCATGCCAAGCATTCTCATTTTATATACTAACCTTTTATGCGGTACAGTGTCAAATGCTTTGGAGAAGTCCAGATATACGACATCCATTGATTCGCCACAGTCAAGTTTAGAACTTACCTCCTCATAGAAACTGATTAAAATTAGTTTGACATGACCGATCCCTCATGAAGCCATGGTGATATGGCGTTATTTGCTTATTTTCATAGAGGAACTCCAAGATAGCATCTCTCAAAACATTTAAACAGTTTACCCACGACAGATGTTAAACTTACCGGCCTATAGTTTCCGGGCTCTGTTTTTGGCCCCTTTTTGAATATTGCCACCACATTTGCTATGTGCCAATCCTATGGAACACCCCCTGTCAGTATAGAGTCCTTAAATATTAGAAATAAGGGTCTGGCTATGACATTACTTAATTCTCTTAGGATACAGGGGTGTATGCTATCCGGTCCTGGCAATTTGTCTATTTTAATCTTTTTAAGACGCCGCTGTACTTCTTCCTGGGTCAGACAGGGCACTTTTAATTGGAAATTTACTTTTACATTCTGCATTTCATCTGACAGTTTTTTTTCCTCACTAAATACAGTAGAGAAAAAAAATATTTAAAAGTTGTGTCACTTCAGGAAGTGGCATATATCATGTAGAGAAAGTGAATACAAGGTACTTAATAATGTATAGTGATTGTCCATATTGCTTCCTTTGCTAGCCTGATTCATTTTCAATATACTGTACACTGCTTGTTTCCATGGTTATGACCAATCTGCAATCCATCAGAGGTAGCCATGCTTGCACGGAAAAAGTGTTGGCCTCTCTGGTGGTTGGGACCATGGGAGCACACTTTTTTCTATATTGTGCAAGCATGGCCACTGCTGATGGATTGCGGGATGGTCGTACCCATGGAAACGAGCCATGTTAACATGAATCTAGCCAGTAAAGGAATCAATATGGATAATAACAATACATTAGTAAGTGTTTTGTATTAACTGCTCCTGTGAACAAGGCAGACATAGCAGAGCTGTGTCATCCACTTTAGGGTTATCCACTTAGGGTTATCCACTTTAGAAAAAAGACGACTGAGGGGAGATCTAATAACAATGTATAAATATATCAGGGGTCAGTACAGAGATCTCTCCCATGATCTTTTTATCTTTTTATCCCCAGGACTGTGACCGTGATGAGGGGACATCCCCTGCGCCTGGAGGAAAGAAACATAGAAGAGGATTCTTTACGGTAAGAGCAGTAAGACTATGGAACTCATTGCCTGAGGAGGTGGTGATGGTAAGTTCACTAAAAGAGTTTAAAAGGGGTCTAATGTATTTCTGGAGGGTAATAATATTACAGGTTATAGTTACTAGAGATGGGTTGTTGATCCAGGGAGTTATTCTGATTGCCTGATTGGGGCGGGAAGGAATTTTTTCCCCTAAAGTGAGGAAAATTGGCTTCTACCTCACAGGGGTTTTTTGCCTTCCTCTGGATCAACTTGCAGGATAACAGGCCGAACTGGATGGACACATGTCTTTTTTCGGCCTTATAAACTATGTTACTATGTTAACTCTGTCTATATAATAAATGCTATTTGCTGAAATTACACAACCCCTTTAATAGCTTTGCTTTCTCCTCATCACTCTCTGCAACTCCCCCCTCATTACTCTGTAAAGGGCCAACACCTTTAGATTTATAGTTTTTACCATTTATATAATTGAAGAACATTTTAGGGTTAGTTTGCCAATGAATCTCTCTGTAATTTGGCTGCTTTTATTTGTCTTTTACATATTCTATTTTTTTCCCTTATAGTTTTTTCAATGCTTCCTGTTTTAGTGATTTAAAATTCTTTTTTTGTCCTTTATTTATTATTTTATTTACAATTCTATTTATCCACATGTTTTTTCTTGTTCCTTAACCATTTATTCCCATAAGGTATGTACCTCTCACAATTAGAGTTTAAGATTGTTCACTATTTCCCAGGTGTCCCTCAACCTAAAGTTTGAGAAGGTCATCCATATGTATTTTACTATAAACTGTTGCAGAATTTAAGCATGGCATTCACAACTAAAATCTGTACCAAATCTGCAATGTCTAAAAATATGTTTGATGCTATATTATGTCTTATAAGTCACATGAAGTATACTGATCAATTGCTTTTAAATATTTGGATAACACTATAGGTTCAGGTCAGCTTGTAAAAGAGTGGTTAGGGAAATGTGTAATATTAAAAGGGATTGTAATGTTGTATCATGAAGATAGCCCCTTTCCATATGTCATATGAACATCATAAAAGGAACTACTTATGCCTGTTCACCCTCTTTTAATAACCAGTGCAGAGCAGTTCACAAAGAACAGTTTTCACTCCAACATAACTTAGCCCATCCATGTAAAACATGAGTGGTCATTTTTTTAACGACTGGCCACAACTTTCCCAGCCACAGGGAGAGTGTTTGCCAGGATCAATTTACAAAAGGTTTGTCTTCATAATGCAATTCTTTTAAGATGTAAGGTTCCTCAGGGTCTATACATGTATACACAATAAAATTATTTCTCAGATATGCTTGTTTTTTCTTACTAAAACCCGTAAAGACCAATTTTCCAAGACACCTAGAGAGTTAATAAAACGAATCACTGCAACCTTCTGAAATCGATATATCCAGCCTTCCTTGGCATGTGGGAATTTGACCTCTTAGCTCTCAAAAGAGTATTTCTTCATAGAGGCACAAAAATACCAAACTTCAAAAAAGCTAAGAGAGGCCATTGGCTTCACTAAGTGGGACAATGTCCTCCAAAATAAAAATGCGGCCACAAAATGGAATATTTTTAAAGGCATTCTAAACTCTAATGGTGACAAGTACATACCTCAGGGTCCTCAGGATCTATACATATATACACAGTAAAAATTATTTCTCAGATATGCTTGTTATTTCTTACTAAAACCCATGAAGACCAATCTTCCAAGACACCTAGAGAGTTAATAAAACGAATCACTGCAACCTTATCAAATCAATATATCCTGCCTTCCTTGGCATGTGGGACTTTCACCTTTCAGCTCTCTTCTGGCACCTATGTTTGTTCTCTGGTCAGACACCTATGCCTTTTATTCTTTTAATTGGTCCATGTGGACAGCGCTTCAGTTTCTCCCACTGCACCAGCTTCTATTATATTACCATTCCTTTTATGTTCTTTAATAGAAGCCTCCCCAGAAGTCTTTGTATGCAGATGTGCGAACATTATGACTTATCTAATTAATGACTAATTCTTCACTCGACACTAATCCCCTACAGAACTGATTGTCTTTATGACAATCTGTCACTTAAAATGACTTTAGAGAATACTTATTTCTTATCTCTTAGAAGTAAATTGTATTTCAGAAAGTAACTCTTACACTGAAGCGGCTAGCATGGATCTTGGGAAAAAGCCAAACAAGCAAATACTGGAGTTTTTTCCATCATTACACAATAAATAGCCCTGCAGCCTGTCATGCCCCTGTGACTTACTGGCAACAATTTAAGATAAGGCCAGACAAGAGGAGCACACATATTAGAAGATACATTTGTCTTGTAAGCAATGTGCCATGACTTGATGTGTCCACATACTGTACAATACATATTAATATTACTGCATTTTCAAAATCTGCTGTTTTCTAGAATTCTGGACCACACTATTTCAGAAAATAGATTTCAAAAAATGTTGCCGTTATGACATCAACAGACGATTACTCTACATGGTAGTTACCAGTGTAAACTGTGCTATAACTGAAATTACAAGAGCAATTGACATTTATCAATTGCACCATAATAAAGAATATCAATGGAGGTGAGAAAGGTCAAGACCCTTGCCATTTCAAAAGATTTACCTGCTGTCACGATGGCTACATCCACATTACAGAAGAGTCTAACTTCCAGATGTACAGTAAAGAGAATAAGAAGGGTAGAAAATGTACTAAAGGTATTTCTCCACGGAAAATGCTAACTTTATTTTTATACACTGTAAATCTAAAGATATAGAGGGGCCATTTATCAAACTGGTGTAAAGTGGAACTGCCTTAGTTGCCCATAGCAACCAGATTCTACCTTTCATTTTCCAAAGGAGCTGTCCAGAATAAAAGGAGGAATCTGATTGGTTGCTATGGGCAACTAAGCCAGTTCTACTTTACACCAGTTTGATAAATGACCCACAGTCTACTGTGACATACTGAAAGGTCTGTTGCTTGATGGAAGGTATTTTCCTCCCAGCATGTGCTGCTGGACTGATTGACAGCCAGGTGAGGTCAAGCACCGGACTGGATTGTAGGTGCCAGTCCGGGCTTTGCTGACACCAAACAGTGTTAACCCCTTAGCGCCCAGCGCCGTACATGTACGGCGCTGGGGCGATGCGGGCACATGGCGCCCACTCACGGGTGCGGCGGGCGTCATGGCCGGCAAGTCTCTGCCGTTTCTAACAGCAGAGACTTGCCACTACTTACCGCCATCGGCGGCGTCTTCCTGGTTGATTAGATGCCGTGATCACGGCATCTAGTTGCGTTTCAACCCGGAAGCGAATGCTGGTGGCCAATCGGGGTGTCTGTACACCATATGAAAACTGTAATCCTCGCTGGTGAGGATTACAGTTTTCAAAGTGCAATTCTTATTCTGGCCACTAGATGGCAGGCCAGGATAAGAAATGAGCAACTCATGGATTTCTGAGTCTATAAAATCCATAATTGCTCATAAAGAAAAAAAAAGCCACAATATATAAGCCCATATTTGAGCTTTCTAATAGTAAAAAAAAAAAATAAAAAAAAATGTTAATATATAAAAAATAAAAAAAGATGTAAAAGTTCAAATCACCCCCCTTTCCGTATAAGTAAAAAATAAATACCTAAATAACAATAAATATAGACATCATGGGTATCACCGTGACCGAAAACGCCTGTACTTTTAAAATATAAAAAAAAATTCCAATACGGCGAATTGTGTGGCGGAAAAAAGCGTCCAAATGGCGATTTGCCGTTTTTTGTCGCTTTTTTTTTCTAACAAAAATTAAATAAAAAGTGATCAAAAAGTCATACACACCCCAGAATGGTATCAATAAAAACTTCAGATCGTCCCGCAAAAAATGAGCCCCCATACAGCTCTGTACACATAAATACCAAAAAGTTATAGGGGTCAAGATTTGACAAGGAAAAAAAAAAAAAAAAAAAAAAAAGAAGAAGAAGGGCAACTTTCTAATTATTTTATCACTATGAAAACGCAGGAAAAACTATACAATTTAGGTATTGCCGGATTCGTACTGACCAGTATAATGAAAGTAATGGATCAGTTTTAATGCACATCGAACGCTGTAAATAAGAAACCCGTAGAACTGTAGCGGAATAGCGTTTTCTTTGCAATTTCACCCGGTTTGGAATTTTTTTCCCGCTTCCCACTACACCGTATGCAATAGTAAATGGTGGCGTTGGAAAGTACAACTTGTCCCGCAAAAAACAAGCCCTCATACAGCTATGTGAACAGAAAAATAAAAGAGTTATGGCTGTTTGAAGGCAGGGAGCGCAAAACGAAAATGCAGAACCGAAAAAAGCTCCGGGGGTGAAGGGGTTTTTAAAAGCCAGCCAAACTGAAGCAGAGGTGGGAGAGGAAGGCTGGTGCCTGAATGAAGTCTGAAGACCTGTCTGGGAGAACAGAGGGGATTATATTTCTGTAAATGGACTCTTTATGCAGAACCTGCAGTATGGTGTGAATGAACACCAGGACTTTCAACTCAGGTGAAGTTGTTTTTTGATGTACTGTTATACCTGCGTGTGTGAATAAAACACTGCAGTTGGATTGAGAACTGTTTTGTGTGTCTCTGTTCTGCGTCCGCTTACCCTGCCTACCAGAGCGAATCCCCACAACTGGGGGTTTGGAGCGGGCATACGCAGCAAGGCCGACGCCTTTTAATGTTTTTAATATTTTCTGGGCACTGTTGTATGTCCTAGATTAAGCCTGCTAAGTTGCAACCAGTGTCACGGGACAAGATGGAGGCTGTAGTGAAAGCACTTGTAGAGGCTAGCCAGCAACAGCGGGAGGCTAATCAGCGACAGCAAGAAACAAACGAGCTGCTGCTGCAACACGTGATGGCCTTACAGAAGAAAGGAGAATCTCAGGGGGTCCACGATGTCCGGAAAGCAGTCCGCACAGCGATCCCCAAAATGGCTCCAATGGATGACGTCAAGACCTATCTGACGATGTTTGAGAAAGTGGCCGAGCGGGAGGGTCTTCCCCGAGACCAGTGGGCTGAGGTTATTGCTCCGTTCCTGACATCCGGGCCTCAACAGGTTTACTTTGATTTGTCGGCTGAGCAAGCGGTGGACTACAACAAAGTAAAGGGTGAGATCCTGGCGCGACTAGGGGTGAATGTGTTGGTTCGAGCCCAGCGGGTACATCAGTGGGAGTTTGACCCCACCAAGATTACAGTATTATGACTTAGTGCACCTGTTGCAGAAGTGGCTACAGCCCGAGGTACTAAATCCTGCTGCCATGCTGGACCGTGTTGTGGCTGATAAGTTCTGGAGGGCGTTGCCACAACCCCTCCAGCGCTGGGTTGGCCAGGTGTCCCCTGCTAGTGCCCTGGAGATGGTGGACCTTATAGAGCAGTATTGTGCTACGGAGGAACTCCAGAGGGGGGCTCTAGGGAAGGGAGTAATAAAACCCAGAAAATCCCCGCCCTAGACCCGGCGGCCAGAGCTGAGAAAGACCGCTCGGGACATGCCCTTTAGGGATCTGGACACAATAATTTGCTGGCAGTGTCATGAGCCTGGCCATGTAAGGGCCGACTGTCCCCACCTGGTTGAGCCACTCTAGAGACTCTCGATAACAAACATTTGTGTCAGGTGGAGGTAGGAGTCACTCCAGCGGTGGCTCTGCTGGACTCGGGAGTCTGGTGACCCTTGTGAAGGCTACTCTGGTGCAACCCACTGAGTTTACTGGCCGGAAAGTTGGTGTATTCAGTATACATGGAGATTTAAAAGACTACCCCACCGCTCTGGTATCTCTAAACACGGTTGCCGGCAGACGGATCCATGAGGTAGCAGTGGCCGCGAACCTGCACCATGAGTTGATAATAGGAAGAGACTTTCCGTTGTTCCCAGCCCTGTGGCCAGCTGTTATACCTACTGATCCCCAAGAGATAGGGAAAGCTCCAGTGGAGAGGCCTGGCTCAGTCAGGGTGCTAGAACATAGGGAACCCAAAGGCAGAGGGGCCAGCGGTAGGGGTGAGAGCCACTCCGGTGAATGTGAGGGAGACAACCCCACTGAATGGAATAGGTAGGGAGCATATGAAGGCAGCTCAGCGACCCAAGAGGCGGGTCTATAAATCAAGCACCTCTGGTCCGGAACTTTAGCCCGGGAGATCGGGTCTTGGTTTTTGTGCCGCCTGTGGACAGTAAGTGCCAGGCTAGGTGGCAAGGGCCCTATGAGATATTGGAGAAAGTAGGGAACGTAATTTACAAGGTACACCAGCCAGGTCGGCGGAAGCCGGAGCAGGTCTACCATGTCAACTTACTAAAGCCTTGGAAAGTTAGGGAGACTTGTGTTGAGAACAACCCACAGTCAGTATGTTTAGGGAAAGAGATTCCAGCGCCTCTGTCTGTTGCAAGCGAAGCGGCTGCCACAGTACGTGTTGCTGACAGTCTTTTCTCTAAGCATGCTCAGGGGGCCAGGGAGTTCATTAGTCGGGACACGGATGTGTTCTTTGACCTCCCTGGTCGTACTTCCATAATCTGGCATGGTGTTGTCACAGAGCCCCAGGCAAAAGTCCGGTTAAAGGCATACCGGATGCCCAAGGCTTGGCGACAAGTCATCTCGGAGGAAGCACGACACTTAAGAGGTGTCATTGGAGTCATCAAACCCCAGATAAATAAGATAGAAGCGATACGGAGTTGGCCATGGCCTGTCGCCACCAGGCCAAAGAGAGGAATGCCCGGGTCACCAGATGACTCTTGTCTCTACAGAACTTCTCACTTCTATAGAACTCAAGTTCACAGTGGAACATAGAGCAAGGCGGTTACAGGGAAATGCAGATTCCCTGTCCCCGGTGCACTGTTTGGCCAGTGTTCACCCCCTTAAGGTTGGACAAGGGGGGGGTGTATGTGACATACTGAAAGGTCTGTTGCTTGATGGAAGGTATTTTCCTCCCAGCATGTGCTGCTGGACTGATTGACAGCCAGGTGAGGTCAAGCACCGGACTGGATTGTAGGTGCCAGTCCGGGCTTTGCTGACACCAGTGTTAAAAGCCAGCTAAACTGAAGCAGAGGTGGGAGAGGAAGGCTGGTGCCTGAATGAAGTCTGAAGACCTGTCTGGGAGAACAGAGGGGATTATATTTCTGTAAATGGACTCTTTATGCAGAACCTGCAGCATGGTGTGAATGAACACCAGGACTTTCAACTCTGCGTGTTTCAATACCTGCGCGTGTGAATAAAACACTGCAGTTGGATTGAGACCTGTTTTTTGTGCCTCTGTTCTGCCTCCGCTTACCCTGCCTACCAGAGCGAATCCCCACACTACATAGAAAACAAGCAGACTTCAAAATCTTGTTATTAATACTACAACATGGGAAATCATTTGGTTGATTTATTAACATAAAAGTATGGTTTAGATAAGGGATTGGTACAGCATTGAACCTTTTTTTTTAAATTCGTTTTATTGAACAAATAGTAATAAACAAGTATTACATGTCTTCAAGCAGGACATAGTCCTGTAGGTGCATTTGTACAACAGATACAATACAAAAGAGTACAAAACCAGTACAATCTAGTACATTATCAAGATAAAAGATTAGAGTGCAGGTAGCTTACGAAAAGACAAATAGCACAGGCATACATAGCATATCAGGTAACCAGTGCAATGGCATTTTGTAGAAAATGCATCGATGACAAAGTTTGCGATGAAGAACACCATGGACCCCAGACCCCGAAGAACTTGGGGACCCGGCCCCTATTTTTGAATACGATATATTCATATGGGACTATAGTATTAACCAACTGCTTCCATTGGGTGATAGTAGGGCTTCTATCTCCCATCCACTGAATTGCGATTGCCTTTCTGGCCATGAACAGTTTCACGTAGGAATATTCTAGTGTAATGTGAATATGTGGCTTCATCTAGAATGCCAAATAAACAAATACGTAGTACAGTTGGAACGGGGAGATTCAAAAGCTCACTCAGAAAAGTGGTGACCTCTCCCCAAAACTTTTGTATGTATGAACATGCCCACATCAGATGCCAGAAATTAGCTCCCACCTCTTGACACCTATGACATCTGGTGTGTGAAAGCCTGTCCATCTCATACAGTTGTGTGGGAGTTAAATAGCTTTGGTGGACAATACATAACTGGATGAATTTATTATTGACAGCAGACGAAACCAGAGTAGGCGATTCCAAAATGTCCCCTAACTCTTCATGCTCGAGGTCCGGGACCACAGCCCTCCATTTATCCAACACTGGTAGTGGAGCAGATTGTAATTTAACATTTAACAGATGGGTATACAAGGCAGAAATAAATCCACGAGGGACCTGCGAGCAAATCACTCCTATCAGTGGATATGCAGAGATCTGCAACTGAGGGCCAGTGAAATAAGACTGCAGGGTATGTCTCAGTTGCAGATATTTATAAAATACAGACTGGGGCAAGTCATGTCTACTACGTAGATTTTCAAACGTTTTAATAATATTGTCCTGATATATGTTGGCCAAACTAGATATACCACTATACCTCCAAAAGTTAGCATTGTCGGAAGCCAACAAATCCGGGTACATTAGATTATCCCACAAGGGAGTCTCCGTTGCCACCCCCTGAAAGGCATGCGTATTCTTACAGGCAGACCATACTTGGATTGCGACCCTGTGCACTGGCAACAGGCGCCCTGCGAACAGCTGAGGTTTCTCCAATACTGGCCATAGAGAGGTCAGATTTAAATGTAAAGCAAGGTGTGCCTCTGAGTTAGGTAGCTGATCAGATGGAGACAACCAGTACCTTAGGTAACGTAACTGCCCCGCTAGATAGTAAAAGTAAAAGTCAGGCAAAGACACTCCCCCCCTCGCTTTAGGACGACATAATGTAGCTATTGATAATTTAGGTCTGGTAGAGCCCCACACAAAAGGAGATATCAGAGAGTTCAATTGCTGAAAAAAGGCCTTGGGGACTACATAAGGTGCATGCTCCAAAATATATAAACACTTAGGCAACACAATCATTTTAATAAGATTCACTCTACCGGAAACTGACAGCGGGAGGCCACTCCATATCTTAAATTTATCCCTGCAGTAGGTAATCAGTGGCTGTATGTTCAGATCTCTAAACATATTAGCATCTTTAGTAATATATATGCCTAGATACTTAAAATGCTGAACCACCGGCAACTCCCCCCTAAGCATAGACCAATCAGCATCATATAACGGGAACATGCCCGATTTGGACCAATTGATCCGCAACCCCAAATACTGTCCAAAAGAATCAATTAGTGAGATAGCTCGGGGAGAGTGTCTTCAACCCTGGACATGAAAAGTACCATGTCATCCGCATATAACCCCACCCTGTCTTCCTTAAACCCCACCTCTATCCCATGAAACTGGGAGTCTGTACGTGTACGGAGCGCCAAAGGCTCAATGGCCAGAGCAAATAAAAGCGGGGATAGCGGCATCCTTGTCTCGTACCCCGCCCCAGGGGAAAGGACTCCAAGCAGATACCATTTACAGAGATAGTAGCTCTAGGGTGTTTATACAAGATAGCTATCCATTTAATGAAGTTAGGACCAAAACCAAACCTCTCAAGAATAGTCATCAAATATGGCCACTCCACCGAATCAAAGGCCTTGGCTGCATCGAGAGATGCCAAGGCCCATTTTTTATTCTGTCTAAGGCCCAATTGAGTAATGACCTGGACCCTCCGAATGTTGTCGGTGGTTGACCTTCCAGGCATAAAGCCCGCCTGGTCCCTATGTATGATGGTAAGAATGTATTTAGCAAGATGAGTCGCTAATATCCTAGTCAGAATTTTGTAGTCTAAATTTAAAAGTGAGATCGGCCTATAAGACCCACAATCACTCAAATCCTTGTCAGGTTTAAGGAGGATAATTATGTTTGCATCATATAGGGATGGAGGCAACACATTATCAGTGAAGGCTTTCTTGTACATGGCTAATAATGCTGGAGCTAGATGGTCCAAATACTTAGCATATACTTCCAGAGGCAGACCATCTGGGCCGGGTGACTTACCCTTCGCCAGACTAGCCACTGCCTCAGTTATCTCAGAGAGAGCTACCGGTGCATCCAGCTCACCTACCGCTTCTTGCGAGAGTAACGGAAAATCAATATCCTGAAGATAGTCCAGAATCTTCTCTACAGTATACTCAACCCTTGTGGAGTATAAATCCTGATAAAATCTTTTAAATCGGCTGGCATTGTCAGTGGAATCTAGTAACATATTCCCGTCCCCACAGGTGGCGACTCCTGGTTTTGGTGTACCAAGTGTGCCAGAAGTCTACTGGATTGGTTGCCTAACTCAAAAAAAGATTGTTTAGCAAAGAATAGTTTCCTTTGAACTTTTTCCTTCAGTAATGTTAAATAATGGCGCCCTTGAGTAAGCCAATTATCCCTGTTCTGATCAGTGGGGTCAGCTACATATACTGTTTCAAGCCAGCTACACTAACTTGCCAGTTCAGATTCCTGTCTTGCAGAAGCCTGTTTGATAAAGGATATAGAAGACTTCAAGCAGCCTCTCAGATAAGCCTTCAAGGTCTCCCATAACATGGAGGCATCATTGTACTCATCATGGTACGCTAGGAACACTGCCACTGCTCCGGCACCCTGTCTGATGGGGTAAACAGGGTAAGCCAGAAGGGATGTATCCTCATTGAATGGCCCCATTGCGTAGTACCAGCTAACAATGTGTAATAAATAGGCGAATGGTCTGAAATACCCCTGACACCATAGTCAATTTTGTAATCTACAGAGCATATAACAGTGTTCCCCAGGGCAAAATCTATTCGTGATAGCGTGTGATGGCTAGGCGAGTGACAGGAATACACCTGCCTGTCGGGTTGCTTAACCCGCCATAGATCCACCCAACAGACCTCCTGAAGAAGTCTAGCTAATGGTGTCACGGAATCTATTACAGGAACAAGAGGTCCAGGTGTACGAAACCAATCTAATGTATAATCCAAAACATTATTGAAATCCCCTATGCATAAAACTTTCGCCAAGGGGTATGAAGTGGCAAATAGGATTGCTTGGTTTATAACATGTAGAGACGCCAGGGGTGGACTATAAATCCCCATTAGTACATATAGCATGCAGTTGATATATGCCGCCACAAATACAAACCTACCATCTGGGTCTACTAGTAGCCTGTCAACCTCCCAGCGGACCGACTTATGCACCAGTAGTGATACCCCTCTAGACTGGCTAGTATGACATGAATGCCTTGCCCACTGAACCCACGGCTTGTGAATCCTCCTCGTGTGATCAGGGATTAGGTGAGTCTCCTGTAGACATAAGATATGGGGGTTGAATTGCCCAATTGCTGAAAACACCATGGAGCGTTTTTCTAGCACTGCCCAATCCTCGTACATTCCAGGACATTACCCATATGTCTGCCATAGTGATAATATAAAAAAATGAAATATCACTCACATGACCCTCAGCATACTGTGACAACTCGGGGGGGGGGGGGGGGGGGGGGGCGTCATCTAGCTTTCCAGGATTGTCGTCTTCTCACCTTAGACGGTTGGCACACTTCAAGAAGCCACTCCAACACTGCAGATTCGGGTGCAAACTGGTCACTACCAGCTTTTATTGTCACTTTTACAGCAATCCAAATAACTCAAACACAAATCCTCAGCCGTCTGGCCACACAATATTGTCCCTCTCTATCGGGATCTGGGTCTACTACCCAGCTCCCCAAAACCCACCACGGTGCTTACACAGGGTTCAGAGGGTCCTGGCTCCCACAGGCCTTCTCACAGCCTGTTCCTTCCCAAGACTGGGAGCCCTGATTGAGGAGCCCAGCCTACCTTTACCTGAGCTCCTCAGCTGGCTGATGATCACCTCTCATTAACAGCCAGGTTGATACACACACTGAGGAAAACAGTATTTTCCCAGCCTTTTTTCTTCTCATCCAGCTTCCTTTGGGTGAGACACACCATTTTATGGCCCTCATATGGCCCTCTGGCAGCTGCACTGCCACATATCCCCCTCCCCTGATAAAGGCCATAGGACTTTTCACATTACATAAACCCCCTCCCGGGTCAAAGGTCCTACATTTGGAAACATCTGGGGTCACCTCAGCAGTAGGCATACCATATATATCACCTTCTATGAACATCTCCTGTAAGTGAGGTTTTTTTTTTTAAACTTTTATTTATCCTTTAACACAAAAACTAACAATAAGAGTAAAATCTAGCCATGAGGGCACACTTACCTCTGGGCTCTGACTACTCCCAAAGGGAGGGTGTAATATCCATCCCACCCCTCACCCTCCACATAATTTTCGTACCTTTCACCTTTGAACCTATATTCAGTGCCTATTAGTGTCCGAGTGCCCCCTGACTTCACATCCATTACATTTTTAATTTTAACCCATCCCATCCCTCCCTCAATGCCCGCCTTTCAGAGTTGGATAGAACAAACAAACAAAAAAAAAATAAAAAAAAAATAAAATTTCATTTTAGCTTGTAGATAAGGCCTAACTTTTCTGAATCTGGCATTGCAGCAATCCATAATCTCCATATAGCATAAAATTTCTTTATATTAACATTTTTTAAATAATATACATACTCATAATTAATAGTCCTACTAATTAGATTTTTTACATGCTCAACCGAGGGTGTAGTGGGCGCCATCCATTTTTTTGCTATTGCAAGCCTAACAATAAAAAGGATCCTACTGAGGACTTTCCTCTTCCCATGATTTGGCACTCTTTTCCATGTTACCCAAAAGCAGTATTATTGGGTCGCTCAATTCCCCAATTTGAAGTCGAGTCCTCAATAGGTCCAACATTTCACCCCAAAATTTCTTGACCATCCAACAGTCATAGATCATGTGTATAAAACCCACCTCTTCCATATCACATTTTGGACAGTGGATTTCCACATCTTTTTTAAACTTAGATATAATCCTGGGAGTATAATACAGACGATACATCACAAAAAACTGTGTAACCCTATGATTCTTATTAATTGAGTTCTCCTGTGACCATTTATAAATATGATTCCACTCAGTCCATAAATGGGCCCCCACCTCCTCTTCCCAATCTCTTTTACTCCTATGATCCGCCCTCCCTATCCTTAACCTCTGGAGCAACTTATAAACTTTAGATAATCCCTTTCTATCAGTGCTTGTCTCTCTTAAATACTGTATCAATTGTGACTCCTCAATCCAAAACTTACACTTATTCTGTGATCTATAAAACGCATGCTTAATTTGTATATAGTTATAACTCGCCGATAGTGGTAAATTATATTCTTTTTGTAATTCCTCAAAATCTTTTAACGTGCCCTGAGTAAAGAACTGTGCAACCCTTGTCAACCCGTAACATTTCCAAAACTTATACTCCTTAATCTTAAACATTTCCTCAATATGTGCATTAGCCCACAATAAAGTGAAATCAAATGATCCATATATTTGCAATTCTTTCTTCATCTGTTCCCATGTCCTAATTGTGAGGTTTTCCAACCCTATTTTATCTTTATTACAACTCCTAGTAGATTCTAATAACTCCCAAATATCTTTGCATTTTTCCTTATTATCTTCCACCATTTTTTGTAAATACTTTCTATTTTTCCAGGTAATTAAATAAGTTAATTGGGAGGCCATAAAATAGAGGTAGAAATCTGGGACTGCTAACCCACCGTTGGACACATCCTCACACATATATTCTACCTTTATTCTGGGTCTGCGTCCCCGCCAAATAAAGTCTGTTAATAATGATCTTAACTTTTTAAAGAGCTTTCGCCCAATCCACACGGGACTATTCTTAAGCACATATAACACTTGAGGGAGGAACACCATTTTTATTATGCTAATTCTATCCATCATACTCAGGGGGATCCCCATCCAAATTTTCATCCTATGTTTAATCCTCTATAATAGAGGCTTCAAATTCAGCTCTTCGTATTTTCCAATATTTGATGCGACTTCAACTCCCAAGTATCTAAAAGATTCCCCCCTACTAAGCACTTTAAAACCGGGATGCTCTATCTCCTCACCCAAAGGCATCAGAATTGATTTCTGCCAATTTATTTTCATACCAGAAAATTCTCCAAAGATGTTAATAATCTCCATCACTCTGTCCAGGGAAAATCTTGCGTCCTTTAAAAACAATAAAATATCGTCCGCATACAGCGACACTTTGTCCCCCCTCCCCCCGCATCCAAACCCAACAATCTCCTCATCCTCTCTAAGCTTAATCGCCAATGGTTCTATAAATAAGGCAAAAACGAGGGGGGGAGAGGGGACAACCCTGCTGAGTTCCCCTGGACAGTGAAAAGCTCTTTGTATGGCAACCATTGACCAACACTGCTGCCCTAGGTTCATTATACAGAATCTTGAGCCAGTTAATAAATCTAGGTCCTATTCCATATCCTTCCAAAAGTTCCCAGAGGAAGGGCCACTCCACCCTGTCGAACGCTTTAATCGCGTCCAAAGACAGGATGGAGCAGCCCCCCTCCGCTCCCTGGATATTGGCAAATAATCTACGAATATTGTCGGAAGTAGAACGCCCAACCATAAATCCTGTTTGATCCCCTACTATCAACTCCGATACTACCCCCGACAATCTATTAGCTAGGATCTTAGCCAATATCTTCTGATCTGTATTTAACAAGGATATAGGTCTATAGGACCCAGGATCCAACTCATCTTTCCCTGGTTTCAATATTAATGAGATCAGAGTGTCGTACATAGAGCAAGGCAGTTTTCCTAATTTCTCCGAGTCATGGAATACAGCCAGCAACTCTGGAGCCAGAAGGTGGTCATATACCTTATATAGCTCAAATGGTAAGGCGTCTAATCCCGCTGATTTCTGTCTAGGGGAATCACTGATAACTTTCAAAATCTCCTCCAAAGATATGTCTGCATCCAACATAGAGACCGCATCCTTAGACAACCGGGGTAAGTGAAGGTCCTCTATGTATTGTCGAATCTCTGTCTGTTCCTTAGATAACTGAGATTTATACAAACTTGAATAAAATTCATAAAAGATCTTTTGTACCTCCTCTGGTTTTTTTTTAAGCTGTCCTCTGATATCCTTCACTGCACCAATAACTGTACTTTTTTTTTTTACCTTGAATTATTTTGGCCAACAATTTGCCTGATCTCCCTGATTCCAAGAATCTCTGCTGGTCCTGATGATATAAACGCGTTTGAGCATTTGCCATGACCAAATCCTTAAAGTTTTGCTCTTTCACATCCCAGTTCTCCTTGTCCACTATACTTCCTGTTTGAGCAAATATATCAGCTGCTTGCCTAGCCTCTAATTTAGCTTTTGTTTCGACTTTCAGGAGAATATTCTTCATCCTAACCACCCTTTCTAATAAAATCCCCCTTAGATATGCCTTAAATGCATCCCAAACCACGCCCCTGCCGGCAGATCCCACATTAATTTCAAAAAAACCTTTTATCTTATCCCTTATCTCCTCGTCCTCCCTCCACTCTTCAAACCAACTGTGATTTATCATCAGTCTTCTAGGTCTCTTTTCACTATCTTTTAGCCAAATCTGCACAGGGGCGTGGTCTGAGACGCATCTCCGCCCATACCTAATTTCTCGAATCCAAGGGGCCATTTCTTTGGACCCCAAAACTAAGTCTATCCTGGAAAGTGTCTGACTAGTCTTATTATAACATGAAAAACTCCTTTTTTCTGGATTCCTGACCCTCCAAAAAACTATCCAGTTCATTTCATCCAAAAACCTAGAAATTGGGGTTTCACCTCTGATTTTAATTTCCCTACCTCTCCATCTATCCCTGGATTCATCTAATGGGCAATTAAAGTCTCCTGAGACAATTAATGATGACTCATTTTTTTCCTGCATAAAAGTCACCAATTCATATAGTACATTGGGAGAGAAGGGGGTGGAATGTAAACAAAAGCCAAAACAAACTTATTTTCCAGATATTTCACATGAAGAAAAACAAATCTCCCTTTATCGTCAATCTTATTCCCCAATATCTTACATTCCACCTTATCATGAATCAGGACAGAGACTCCCCTCGAGTATGACGAAAAAACAGAATGGTACTCCTCCCTTACCCATCTATGACTAAGCAATTTAACCGTCTCAGATGTCAAATGTGTTTCCAACAGACACAATATTGCTGGCATATGTTTTACAGCAACATCAAAAACTGCAACTCTTTTTTTTCTTTCAGACAAGCCTCTGATATTCCAAACCAAAATTTTCATTCCACAGTTCAAAAAAAAAAAAAAAAAAAACCATATAAAGTCCTACCCAACTCTGACCCACCCCCCCCTCCCCTCCCCCCATTTGAAAAGCCGTTCCGCTTTACACCGAACCACTTTCCTCATAACGTGGCATTTCCCTCCCTGCTCGTCCTACTCTTCATTCTATCCCTTTTAATTCCATCCAGGCTATCACTTCTTGTATGGATAAAGAAAAAAGAAAACTTGAAATCCTGATATATTACTTTCAATTTTGCCGGAAACATTAGTGAATAACTCAAGCCTGCCTGTTTTAACCTTTTTTTAATCTGGGTAAATCTCATTCTTTCTATCTGGGTAGCCTTGGAACAGTCTGGATAAACCTCTACCCTGCTTCCATTGTATTCCTTATCACCTTCTCTTCTTGCCTTGCGTAACAGCAGATCCCGATCTACAGAAGAGAATATCCTAACCAAAATTGTTCTCGGGTTGCTACCAGGTGGAAGCGGTTTTGCTGGAACTCTATGTGCCCTTTCTATCCCAAAGGTTTTTGAAAAACCTTCTTTTGAATAATTGTCTAGTATCCATTTTTCCACAAACTCCGTACAGTTTTCCCCTTCCACTTTTTCTGGGAGACCTAATAACCTCACATTATTCCTTCTACTCCTGTCTTCATATTCTGTAAGCTTCTTCTGAATCTCTACTTGTTTGTCTGAAATCCTTCCTATCTCTTTTCCCCATTTGGCTGTTTGATCCTCTATTTCTCCTACTCTTTGTTCCACTTCTGTTACCCTTTCTTTGATCTTCTTTAAGTCCTCTCTTATATAGGAAATATCTGATCTAACCACTCCCATTTCGACTTTCATTTCTGTAAGCATATCATTTGTTTGCTTAACCCCCTGCATTATTTGTTGTAACAAATTATTCGGGCCTTCTGTTTGGCCCTCCATCAAATCAATCACTTGGCCTTGATTTTCTTTTATTTCCATACCATCTTCACCTATACCCTCATCTTCTTTTCTTCTAGACCTTTGATCTCTCATTTTTTCTCCTTTATCGTTTCCACTCTTAACTGTAGGGGATTGTAAAAATCTATCCAACCTTGTCCCTCCAGCTGGGGGGACCTTTACCTTTTTCTTTAGGGGAGTCTGACACTAAACCTATCCCTGATTTCCTCTTCTGATCTGCCCCCCCTTCCTTTTCCTTATTACGTCTAGTTGCCATTACAAATAAAGGGAAAAAAAAACAAAAAAAAAAACAACAATTAGGCAAAGATATTAAAAGTCCAAGAAATCACGAGGGTATTAGATTCCGCCAAATAAGCTAAATCCCCATCAACCAAAAAGCACATGCAGAGACAATTATTTAGAAATTAATATAACTCAAGAACTTTTTGGTACTTTAGTACTCTAAAAATTTCCATTTCTGCATATTTTTTGCCTCTGGATATTAAGAGGAAAATAGCAAGGTCTCACACAATATCACAGACGTTTAGTTCAGGCAGACCAAATTAGTAGGTTAGTTCATCCGTTTTCCAACTGAAATACACAGGTGTTAAAAGTATTCCAATTAACTAAGGAGGCCCACACCAACAGTCTCTTTTTAGGCTTAAATGTGCATTACTAGCCGCGCTTCTTACATAGTCAAAGCACAACTTTATATACTTATCCGTTGCTGGGGGCAACCATACAATCCAAGTTAGTACTTCCAAATAGGCATTACAGAGTAATCCCACTTCGAAATAGTTTTTAGGAAGCCCAGATAGTAAAGTTAATAAGAGTTAGTGAGGATTATATGTAGTTGCAAAAAAAAGAGAGCATATATACTCATCCAATCCTGGAGTGGCGCGAGGTTCCAGGCACCTGCCTCCACTTATCCCTCCTGGATCCACTGAACCACAACACCTTAGACGAGGGGTTGGAGGTGGGGGTCCCACCGGACTTTTCCTCCACCAGACGCTGGTTCACTGGCGCAGCATCAAATAATTCAGCGGCGTCCCCGAGCCCGCCACATACAGGGACGCACGCCGCCTTGCACTCCGTCCTCACTCCCTCGCTCTGGCTCCAACTCCCGCGATGGGACGCCAACTCCCGCAAGAAGGCGCCCGCTCCATGGGCTCGTCGCCGCCTCGCTACTCCGCTGCACCAGGACGCCGGGCGCCGATCCTCCACCTTGCCCCGATCCTCACCGCTCTCTCGCCTCTCCTCACGGCAGGCTCTGCACCTCGCACCTCCTCCGAAATTCACACCATCTTTTCCCCAACCCAGGCAGGTATCACCGCGGTAAGGAACGAGCAGAGACGAGCAGGGAGGTTGAGCAGCGCTAATACGTACGTCCGCTCACATGCCCCTCCCTTTCTGCCCTGTGTCTTTCTAAGTGAGGTTGTTGACCTTTCTCTCTGGAAGGTCTGTCCTCAGTTTTCTCTCCATCACTATCGCATAGCTCATCACCCTGGGCTTGTGGAAGTGCTACTTCAGCACTTGCAAACAGACCTTCAGTAATTAAGTCCTTCACCACTGACAGTGCTGAGCCTCTATCCTCACTTGGGTCTTTACACTTAGTATAAATGACCCTGAGCTCTGATACCTGAGGGCCATCACATACAAGCTCATATGTGGGGGCATCCATCACAACATGAACCACATCACTCTTCATAACCTCATCTTCATTGTTACCACAGGCAACCTGGTCTACATCACTTGTAACCTCAGTGACCGGGACATCTGCACCCACAGGACCAATCTTGCCATGCCCTTCGGTGGCTTCTCTCTCAACCTGGGAATGAGTGAGCTCTGCGGGGGTCTCAGCTTCTACATTCCACTCACAACCTGCTGGGGGCAGCATTTCTACTAAACACACTTCATCATCCAAGAGCAAATTCAAACTCGTTTCAGCATTGACACCTGCTGCACACACAGTCACTTTATCAGTGGCCTTCAAGGAGGTCCCTCCATGATCCATCACTGGTTCTGTACACCCTTCCAGCATACAGTCACTACCAGATATTCTCTCTTCACACATCAAGCTCACCGACTTGACACTCATCTCGTCAGGTACAACTGACTCCTGGTTACCACTAGCAACCACCTTCGTTTCACAGGAAACTGACATGGCAGCATCACTCTCTGATCTGCCATGAGTCACAGCACATGCATCACCCATCACACTCTTGTCGTCATCGTCAGCCCTGACCTCTAGGGGCACACCTGAGCTAATCCCCACATGGGACATTTCCTCAGTAACCGCATCCATTTCAGATTTCACAACATTTTTGTCAACCTCAGGTTTCACTATCTTGCTTCCTCTTACCCGGGTTAGCATTGGATCCCTGAGTTTAGCTATCCCAAAGTTACCTCTTGTAACTGACAATTCAGGTAAAGCAGTGAATCTCTCTCCTGCAGACACTTGTGAGGGAGACATCTCAGCTGGCTTACCTGCCAGTTCACACACTGCTTTTACCTGATCAGGTTTTGCGCTCATCTCCTGAAACAAAGGCAGGTTAGACACAGTATAGAACATCACATTACTGTTTCCACATAACACTTGTGTGTCTTTTCCCTCAGACACCTTTTCATTTAACCCGTTGTTGTCCATGAGTCCATTAGACTTTTGAAGTCCATGTTGCACAGTCTCCACAGAAACCAGAATGGTCTCACCACACTCAGGACCCTTTCCCAGCAACTTCTCTGGTTGCACTTGGTCACAATTCAGACTGTCCGTTAGAGAGTCTCCACCCGCCATCACCTCACGGACTTTTGGCTGACAGTCCTTTGGCTTTTCCCTTTTAGGTCGCGGAGCAGAACACTCAACCTGATCTGTGACCCTGTCTCTTTCCCACAACTGCCAGAAACATGGGAAGTCTCTGCCCACTCTGAACTCCGCTCTAAGTTCAGCACACTTTAACAGTTCATGTTGTACAGTTCCATAATCACTCACAAAAGTAAGAAATGCAGACTTACCAGTCTCTGGACCCGTCTTAACGAATAACAGTACCTCTGGAAGTACCTGTGACACACTTTGGCGACAATCCAGCTCAACCCATAGTGGGATTCCACCCACCAACAACTTGCATGTCTTCCTCTGCAATTCCTCTGGCCTCCTGACCAAAGGACAATCAGGTGCACACTTTCCCACTTGATGGCATCTCCAGTAGCGCTCTCTCTGTTGCTTGACACCTGCACGTTTTAGTGGTTGGTTGCTCCCAGCAACGACATTATGGCACCTCCACACATCCTCGCTAGGACTCTGTACACATTGGCAGGGAACATATGAACTCCTGAGAGCTGAACCTCTCCATCTAATTTTGCTCCCGTTGGTTGCCCTTAGCAACAGCACACATCACCTTTTCCTCTGACATATCACCGACACCTTGGACCTTCACAAAGTGTCCACTCAGCGTTGAAGACTTTCTCTCCAGGGCCAACTGCAGTTGCGCCTCCAAAGCCTCCCGCTCTGCATCAAACCGCACCATCTCACTTTGGGTATAACCAATCAGTGTGGCCATGTTCTCCTGCTGCTTTATCCGCCACAACCGCCTGGCGTATTCCTCCATGAGACCCATGGCAACAGACTTTTCAGCAAACAAGTCCACTTTAATCAGAGACCACAGCCTCCAGGTGTCTCTCTCTTTCTCTAGAGAAACTCAGCATTTACATTTCCTTTGCACCGCAGACATCACAGTCTCAGCAGAGATCACAGTCTCTTTAAATTGGGCTTCTGGCCCTTTAAGCTCCACATAGCAATTCCTTGCAAACACAGCTTTTCCACAATAGGCTCCTGGCCCTTTAATCTCTGCAGCACCCAGCTTCATGTGCCATTTTCATGCCATAGCATACCTCCACCATATGTAACAATTCGGGGGTCATCTAGCTTTCCAGGATCGCCGTCTTCTCACCTTAGACGGTTGGCACACTTCAAGAAGCCACTCCAACACTGCAGATTCGGGTGCAAACTGGTCACTACCAGCTTTTATTGTCACTTTTACAGCAATCCAAATAACTCATGAACACAAATCCTTAGCCGTCTGGCCACTGACTACACAATATTGTCCCTCTCTATCGGGATCTGGGCCTACTACCCAGCTCCCCAAAACACACCACGGTGCTTACCCCACAGAGGGTCCTGGGTCCCACAGGCCTTCTCACAGCCTGTTCTTTCCCAAGACTGGGAGCCCTGATTGAGGAGCCCAGCCCACCTTTACCTGAGCTCCTCAGCTGGCTGATAACCACCTCTCATTAACAGCCAGGCTGATACACACACTGAGGAAAACACTATTTTCCCGGCCTTTCTTCTTCTCATCCAGCTTCCTTTGGGTGAGACACACCATTTTATGGCCCTCATATGGCCCTCTGGCAGCTGCACTGCCACAACACCCACAACCCACACTCAATCAGCATACCTGTAAAGACATGGAATAAGTATCTGCATTCCTTTTTGAACATAATGTACATAAAAAAGCATAACTTTCAAAACTAAAACAAAAGTTTCTTGAGCAAAACAGTTGTAACCAACCTGATCTCAAGGATCAGTCGTAATATAGCAATTCGTGGCTAATAGTAAACGGGGTGTGCTGGCAGTATATGTCACCACCAAGGCAAGTTTAACTTTATATTGTCATTCAACAACCATAGACCCAGCCCTGCCCATAGCCACCCGGGTGTAAAGACTAAAATAAGAATATATATGACTGCAAGAAAACCCAAGATGGCCACGACCATAGCTAGTACAAGATATACCGCAACAATAGAATAACATTAGGAATATAATAAGTAGAACCAGGAGGGAGGCAAATCAATTGGACCCGCTATACCATATTCGGTACCCACTGTACCGTTGTGTAGGTAAGCCATCCCATCTAAACGAAGCATAACAGCGGGTTCAATCTCCATATATCTAGAGACTGGTGACATTCAAAACAAAATGATAAGGCAGATAATGAAGCAAGCACTTCAACCTTACTTGCAGCATTCACAACTCACAGGTGACAATGGTAGCTCTCCTCTCAAGCTTAGCAGTCTATACTCTTGACATGACTGGTCTCTCACTCTCCACCTACTTGCAGTCTCCATACTGCTATAACAGCTTTCTTGGCTTGGCCATCACACAAGGGCACTCACTCCTTGATGGAATATGCCTGGAATATGCCCATCTCCCATTGGCAGAAAGGGAAGTCCTAATCTGTGCCTACATGAGCAATGTGGTGTCCTTATGCCTATACATTCTTATGTTCTACTGGGCACAACTTCCATGTTACTCCCAGCCAGTCATAATGACCAGGGAAAAACGTCACCATTGCCATCTCAGACTGGCTAAAGGACAACAGGGACCAAGAGTTTAAGAGTACATATTCTCTGCCTAGTATCAAAAAGTTTCACAGAGGAACCGATACTCAAGTGTACCATCTCTACCAAGAGGAGGATGTACTGTATAGTAAAATTTTATTAGATAAATCAACTAAAAAAGCTAATCCCTTTCAATATCATAAAGAAAGGCAATTTGACAGAGTAAATATCAATATTCACCACCACCACTGGGAAGTCGCCAGGGGTATCGATCACTGTTTATGGATGTTCACAGTAGGTAAAATCCCCTAATCCGAATGCCCTGTAAATACTGGTGGTGGTTATGTCCTAGACCGTTAGAGTTTGACCAGTCAGGCAATGGTGGTAGTTGCGTCCTAGACTGCAAACACCTACACAGTCATAGGTGTGTGGCTAAAAAACACTATTGTACCAGGCTTGGTGCGGGTGCCTGGTTAGCAATCTGTGTCAAACAAAAGGCTAGGGATCCATCTAAATAAAATGGAGGGGGCCACCCAAATTGTGTCCGTAAACTTAACACTTCAGAAGTGACCCCTGTGCTTCCCTAGTGAACACTCTCTCAGGCTAACTAGAAATCACTGTGCCCTACTCGACGCGTTTCTGATGTCCTCTTATGGGACGTCTCATCAGGAGTAGTGGGCAATCACTGTAGAAGCATCTGTTGTAGTCAAGCCTATGTTACTCAAGAGCAGACAGGGACGCTGCACGTGGATCGTGCAGCCGCTCGGCACTCGTATGGCGCGCCCGCCCAATCTTGCTTTTTAAATAGGGATGAGATTGAGATGTGGGCCGAGCGCTGTCTGTTGCAGCCAATCGAAAAGAGGGGGCATGGCTTGCATCAGCGCATCGCTCCAGAGTAATCATCGGCCGCATCCTGGTGATCATGTGTGCTCCCTGCGTCCGCTATAATGCTGTATGCTGGGGATCTATAGGCGGCTTATACAGCTATGATCATAAGGAGATATGTTAAGGAGCAGTGGATTATCGGACATAGAGGTTGCCTAAACCCCCTATATTCCATTCCAGCATTCAAAGCCTAATCCCAGGGAGGGGGGGAATATATGTGGGTATGTATGTTGGCCAAGGACCACATTGTAGCAAATGTAGCTACTAAATGACAGATAACGTGTCATATGTAGTTACATATGCACATAATAACGTGCTACAGGGGGTCATAGGGAGGGCAATGCTGAGTTAATCAGTGCCCCTTCAAAAAGCGTAGGGTAATTTGATCCTCTGTATTCAGCCAAAATTTAGAGGGCATGTTGCCAAGGGAAATTTAGTAATCAAACACTAGGCCAATGAGTCACATCATCGCATGTATCTGTGGTTCGGTTCTTAACAAATAGATCCAAAAGTAGTATACATCGAGCGGGTTATCAAGTATGGAGGACTGTGCTAGAGCAGACCCACCCCCGGGGGTGATCATATAGGTGGGTGGATCATCAGAGTTAAAGGCTAGGGACATACTGTAATTGGAGTACCATTTTACCATATTAGTGGATTGACAGAGAAATCCCGATCATTCTCGAATTGACAGAGAAATCCCGATCCCGAGCGCAGCAGTTACACCTCGAATGAAGCAGGTGTAACTGCTACGCTCATTTAAGCCTTTTGGTTTCTCTGTGACAAGCCGGAATATCCACTCCAGTTCTTTTCTCAATAGATTATTGTCCGTGTCTCCTCCTTGAGGTGACTGATTTATCTTCTCGATGCCCTGAAAGCTGAGGACTCTTAATCCCCCCAATGTGCATTGACCACATGCCTCGCAACTGGGGTATCTTTCTTGTTGCGAACATCCCCCAGATGTTCACCCACTCGCCGCCTGAACTCGCGGATTGTTTTCCCTACATATTGCAGGCCACAGAAGCATGTGATCAAGTATATTACCCCTGTGGTCCTGCAATTAATGAAGGCCCTGATTTCATAGCTTTGGGTGGTAACGGCGCTCGTGAATCTCTTACTCACTTTCATTGAGTTACACACGATGCACCCACTACATCTAAAATTATCCCTGATGTCTGTGGGGAGCCATGTACGAAGTTGTATGGGTTTGAGAAAGCTGTGAACTAGCCAATCATTGATGTTGCGACCTCTATGAAATGTAATGGCAGGAGAATCACTGATGAGACCACCAATATTGGGATCCGTTTTTAGGATACCCCAGTGTCGACTGAGAATTTCCCTCACTTGACGATGTGCAGTGTTAAATGTGCCGATAATTCTGGTAGTCTCATCCGAGTCATTGTTTGACTTGGGGATCAATAGGTCATTTCTGTCTGTGCACCTGGAATGATGGTATGCTTCCTTCAGGACAGTATCTGGGTATCCTCTCACTTGAAATTTTAGTCTCAAATCATCAGCTGCAACTTTAAAGTCAGCAATATTTGAGCAGTTGCATCTCATCCTCAGATACTGCCTTTCCACAAAGCCCAGGGATGCCAACTTCTCCACTGCAGGAGGTTATTTGTGGCAGTGGGTTTCCGGAACAATCTTGTAATAAGGTGACCATCCTTACCCCTGGTGATAGTTAGATCCAAAAAGGTAATGGAGCCATATTAAATGGTAGAGGTAAAATATAGCCCCATGTCGTTTGTATTTAAATTGTTCACGAAGGAATGGAATTGTTGTGCCTCACCCTTCCACAGTATCAGCACATTATCAATGTATCTCAGCCAAAGCTGGACACATGATGACAGCTCCTCTAGTTGGTCCCCGAAAACGATCTCCTTTTCCCACCAGCACAGATGGAATTTGGCGAAGGTTTGGGCACAGGGGCTCCCCATCACCACCCCTCTGAGCTGGCGGAAAATTTTACCATTAAAGAGGAACACATTATGTCTTAAAATGAAATCAAGTAATGCCACTACAAAATCATTGTGTTTGACATAGTGTGCCCCTCGTTCACCAGGAAGCTCCGGACAGTCTCCATTCCATTTTCATGTGGGATGGAGCTGTATAAGGCCTCCACATCCAGACTGGCCAGCATCATGTCCTGATCACAGATGACATCATTAATTCTATTTAATACATCCATGGTGTCACGTACGTAGGATGGAAGGAAGGTGACAAATGGGCGTAAGATTTTGTCCACATATACGCCAATGTTCTGTGTTAAGCTGCCTATCCCCGATACTATGGGTCGCCCTTTGAGGGGGTCGACCCCTTTATGTATTTTTGGCAGACTATAGAAACAGGCCAGAACTGGATGTGGGGGAAGAAGATACTCCATCTCGCCTTTGTTTATCAAGTTGGAGGTGAATGCTTCCTTAATGATGCTCCCTAGTTCTTTCTGGTACAACTCCTGAGGATTCGTACTTAACGTCTCGTCTTGTATTTTTGGGATGGTACAAAAGACAGCCCTCTTTTAAGAAGGTATGTCTCACCCTCCGTTAGTTTTCTTTTCGAGAGATTTATGATCTGGAGACTATCTGACTCCAGTATTTTTGAGCAACACATCTCTACTGGTTGGTTCTGTCTCTTGGGAGATATTCCAAGACAGGTGGCGTGTTCACCTAAAAAAACCACTTCTCCTGCCACGTGTGTTGCCTCTCCCTCTATTCGCTTTCCCCCGTCCCCCATCCCCTGTTAGATTGTATAGAGGAAGTGGATCTAGCCTTATGTGAGTCACTCTCACTTTCCCCTTCAGACGAATGATTAACTCAGCAATGCCCTCCCTATGAACCCTGTAGCACGTTATTATGTTCATATGTAACTACATATGACATGTTATCTGTCATTTTGTAGCTACATGTGTTACAATGTGGTCCATGGCCAACATACATACCCACATATATCCCCCCCCCCCATCCCTGGGATTAGGCTTTGAATGCTGGAATGGAATATAGGGAGTTTAGGCAACCTCTATGTCCGATAATTCACTGCCCCCTAACATATGTCCTTATGATCATAGCTGTATAAGCCGCCTATGGATCCCCAGTATACAGCATTATAGTGGACGCAGGGAGCACACATCATCACCAGGATGCGGCCGATCATTACTCTGGAGTGATGTGCTGATGCAAGCCATGCCCCCTCTTTTCAATTGGCTACAAAAGACAGCACCCGGCCCACATCTCAAGCTCATCCCTATTTAAAGAGCAAGAGCGGGCGGGCACGCGCAGCCATATGAGTACCGAGCGGCTGCACGATCCACGTGCAGCGTCACTGTCTGCTCTTGAGTAACATAGGCTTGACTACAACAGATGCTCCTACAGTTGTTGCCCACTACTCCTGATGAGATGTCCCATAAGAGGACATCAGAAACGCGTCGAGTAGGGCACAGTGATTTCTAGTTAGCCTGAGAGAGCATTCACTAGGGAAGCAGGGGGTCACTTCTGAAGTGTCAAGTTTATGGACACAATTTGGGTGGCCCGCTCCATTTTATTTAGATGGATCCCTAGCCTTCTGTTTGACAGATTGCTAACCAGGCACGTGCACCAAGCCTGGTACAATAGTGTCTTTTAGCCACACACCTATGACTGTGTAGATGTTTGCAGTCTAGGACGCAACTACCACCGTTGCCTGACTGGTCAAACTCTAACGGTCTAGGACATAACCACCACCAGTATTTACAGGGCATTCGGATTAGGGGCTTTAACCTAATGTGAACATCCATAAACAGTGATAAATACCCCTGGCGACTTCCCAGTGGTGGTGGTGAATATTGATATTTACTCAAATTGCCTTTCTTTATGATATTGAAAGGGATTAGTTTTTTTAGTTGATTTATCTGATAAAATTTTACTATACAGTACATCCTCCTCTTGGTAGAGATGGTACACTTGAGTTCCTCTGTGAAACTTTTTGATACTAGGCAGAGAATATGTACTCTTAAACTCTTGGGCCCCAATGCTAATCTGTAACAAATCATCCCACTATAGCCATGGCCATGTGAACTCCCATAAACAGCAATAGAGAATACTGTAAGAAAAAACTAGGTGCCATCAGCACCAGCATGTTGACTGCTTTACTATAGGATTTTGTCTATATGGGATCAGGGGCGGATTGGCCATAGACCTTACAGGCAAATTTCCCGGTGGGCCAATGCCCAGGGGGCCGCCTGAGCCCTCCACACGGCCAGCCAGTGGATGTTTTCGGGGATGTATTTTGTGCTGTTTGCTGAAGTATTTTGTGATGGACTGTGGTATTTGGCTCTGTTGGGGTGGTATAATGTGCCACAATATGGTATTGCTGGCCCTGCTCTCTATCCATTTGGACCTGCCTACAAAACGGGGCCACTTTTAGCATTTTTTTCCAGGGCTACTTTAAGTTCCCAGTCCCCTGGATGTGATTAAGAAAAGAGATGCATGTATGGATAGACACATAGCTATGGTTCACCTAATTAAAATGCTGTTTTTCTTTTGTTGATCCAAGGCTCCGTTCCCAAGTTATTCTACTTTTTCCGAATATGCAACTTAGGCTGAGTTCACATCAGCATTCAGCCTTCCTGTTCTCCTGCTCAATTATACGAGTAAGAGAGCGGAAAGGATGGATTTGGCATATAACTGAGCCGAACTGAGCCTATGGACCCCATAGACTAAAATGGGGTCTGTTATGTTTTCGCTCAGAGGAAGATTTTTGAAGCAGAGACAAAAATGGTACATGAAGGACTTGTCTCTGCTTCAAAAATCTTCCTCTGAGCGGAAACCTAACCATTATTGTCTATGGGATCGGTAGGATAGATTCGTCTCAGTTATGTGCTGAACAGTGATGTGAACTCAGCCTTAGGCCTTTGGTACAATGAGCGCATCAACATTCTTCCTGTTGTATCCAAGCTCCACTACTTTCAGTGGCCATTGTCTCCCTCACTTCTTTGTCAATGCCTAGCCCTGTCAAACAAAAAAGAGAGGGAAGGGCTGACCATAGAAATGAAATGAGCTTTGGTGCAACAAGAATAATGGTGACACCCTCATTGCCAACAAAGACCTAATTTGGTTCACCGAAGGTAAATTACAGCTATGTGTCTATGCAGATAGTTAGGGAGGTCACTGGTGACAGATTCCCTTTAAGAAAGAGTTCAGCAACCTGGACCATGAATATGGCAATCTGTCATCTTTTCTTTGTTGCTAGATTACATATATGGGAATAAACATATGCTACCAGATGAACAGAAGGGGATATGTATTGTAATAAAGACCTTTGCTATATATTGTCAACTTTGTTCCAACAAAGGCAGTTATTTACCAGTGAAAAGCTGGGTATCATGACTGATCTGAATGCAATGGACAGGGTTTAAATAATATCTATGGGTCATGTATTTTAACACATAAAGGTAATAACCATGCTTGCTGAGTTGAGCTTTTATTAGAGTATCATAAAGGGAACATTTAAAAATAAATTACTTTTCACCTTCAGACGACTTTAATTTATTGCATCTTCTCTACATCATTTATTAAATATGATTTCATAAAGACTTTACCTTACTTAAATACACATATCACTACTGATTTGAACATTAATAAAATTCTATCTCTGGATCAGAATGGACTTTACGAAATGCAAAAATAAAGTTACTATCTATAAGTTGCTTTTTTCGGGGGGTAGAGAGGAACATTGCTTTTTGCTCAACCCTCCCGCACACAAAAACCAAGTGAAAAAGTAGGAAACTTTAAAACTAACTATATTAAAAGAGTATATAAAACCAAATAAACCATTATTTATTTTTCAAGTTATATTTAATTTGCAGTGGAGAATATCTTGGCAATATTATGCAGTAATTTGTTTAGTTATTCAAAAATATGACATTGTAATAATATCTGCTTTATCATTCAGTCACAAAATACATTCCATATGTTCTTAAAGAAGAGAATTAAAAGGCTGTCTGCTACCCAGTTTCTATCCAATGATGCGTTAAAGGGGTTGTCCCATTGACACACTTATCCTCTATCCTTTTCCTGTATCCTTTAACCCATAGGTAATAAATGTCAGCAAGGACCATCTGCTGGGCCACACCTGATCATGACAATGGGTTTCCCTGTACATATTTCAGCTAGAAATGAAAATTGTGGCAATGGAGATGCAGGACCACCACTCCATTCAAATGGGGGAACATGAGACCCTCATTGTCATGATCAGTAGAGCCTTTGGTAGTTAGACCCCTGCTGACAAGACACATCCCCTTTCCAGCACAACCATTTTAAACTATACAATCCCTTTAAACTATACAATTAATGTTGGACAAATAATCAAAAGGAGCTAATGCATCACATTTTATTATCTATCATTAAAGGGTTTCTTTCACCAGAAATAACCAAATTAAACTGGCTAACATTAGCGATGTGCTAATATCAGCTGCACCTAACTAGCCAATTCTTAGTTTTATCCATGCCCCTATTACTCCATAAATGTAACTTTTATAGTATGCTAATTAGCCTCTGGGAGCAGGAGGGGGTGTTGCCCCTGCTCCTAGAGGCTACGTTCTCCCACCTCATTCACCGCCCTCCAAGTCTTGGTTGACAGGGCCAAGCAGAGTTCGCATCCTCCTGTCAGCCCTGAGTGCTGTATAAATCTCGCGCCGTGCCGTATTCAGCACTGGTGCAGTAAGGAAGCGTCCAGACCATCCTTCCTTCATTATGCCTGCATTGAATACTGAACGGTATGGCGCAGGTGCGAGATTTACCATGCACTCAGGCCCGGCAGGAGGATGAGTTGAATTTCAAGTGTCAGAGAAAAAGGTCTGAAAGCTTGTCCTTGCAGATTTTTAATAAATTTGCAAACATTACTAAAATGTTGTTTTCACTTTCTCATTATGGGGGATTAAGTTCAGATTGATAGGGGAAACTGGATTTTTTTTTAGTTTAGCACAAGACCGCAACATAATGAAATGTGAAAAAGTAAAAGGGTCTGAAAACTTTCTGAATACAATGTGTATCATATCTTAAGATAAAAGTCCATTTTATCTTTATAGATTTATGAAATATATATATAAAAAGTTTAGCTAGCATAAAATATGACCAGAAAACAAAATATATTAAATATCTTGAGCATTAATAAGTTCAGACAGTATTTTTTTATAGATATGTTCATCTCTGCCTCGGTGCCATATTATATGGAGTATTCAAGGGGGTGAAAGGTACTCATGACCATCTAACTACACGGTAATCTTTCATGAGGAAGTTGATACTTAGTATCCTATGTAGATGCACACATTTAAGGCTTCAATAAAGTGCCAGTTATATGTAGTGCAACATGCTAGATAACATCTAACATAAGTCTCTATACTAAAATCAAAAGCAGTTCACTAAAAAAGAATATAATAGGTACAAATGATGACTGAAAAAGGCCATACTCAGTGATACACAGTTAAAACACCACTTCAACACACCACAGCTGGCCATACACATAGATAACTGTTTGTCAAATGCATGTCCATCAGAATATTATATCTCTGAATCCTCCTCATAAATATGTATTCTCACTGAGCATGCAAGTGTTCTGAATGGGAGAGGGGACTCAGACACCTTTGATGGGTCATCATTGTCTTTCGAGTCCTCATAGGGTCCTCATTCTTTTGAAATACTCCAGAATACCCAATTTAAACATTAGTTGTACAAATCTCAAATTCAACAACAAATATTGTCCATCTCATTGTCATAATCATTTCTGAGCAATAAAATCAATAAGAATTTTCTATGCTTCATTTCCCTTTTTGAGGTATATTATACCTACTCAGAAAAGGTGCTTGATCATCTTAAAACAATTTGTAACCCAACGTGCATTGGGGTAGTGGACATCCTAGGCTGTATTTGCATCCTATTGCGGTTGTATGTTTTCTACCCTTTTTTAAGACAACATGTGATTATTCCTGTGTGTGTCGAAACTAGCTAACTTTTGCTTATTTTAATTTTTACCAAGGCATTATTTGCTGCAATAATATGGATGGCATACTATTTTTTCTGTACGTCCCACAACGGCACTAAGCAGGAGGGAACCCCGCCTCCCAGGGACAGGAAACAACTTGGAGAATCAAATGTTAAAAAGCCTCCTTCCCTTACCTTCTCCACCAGTTATTGAATCGGCAGGAGTTCCCTCATGCTCCTTGGTTGCGCTCAGCCTGTCCTCTCCCAGTGTTTGCTGGAGGGCTGCGGCAGGGAGAGGATTCAGGGGCTAAGAGGCCTGTCCCTCATCTCCTCCGGCGTGAGTCCCGCGCGTCTGCGGGCTGCCCCGGGCTTCTTATGCACAGTTTTCTGTTCGGCGCTATAGGGTTTGCCAGCATCACGTTCCCTGGGCCGGGTATTACGAGATCTGGGTCACGTGATCCGGATGTAGGAAGTTACCATTTAAAAATGCCGGCAATTGCAGCAGGGATGACGTGCAGCATTTTCTGAAGGGTTCTGCTGGAATCCATTGGTGTTCTGGGACTCCTATTCACCATGTCGCTCCCTGAAAAATCTGCAGATGCCCTGAAGGCCCTCAGCCCAGTAAGCCTCCTCTGTGTTTTGGTTCTATCTGTTCTCATGGATCCCCCCTTTGAGCCTATTTCTGATAATCCGCTTAGGCTATTATCTTTCAAGACCGCCTTCCTGATTACCATAACTACGGCCAGGAGAGTGGGGAGATTCAAGCTTTTTCTAGCAGGGCTCCATATTTATCTGTCTTAGACGATAGGATAGTCCTCAGACAAGAACCATCCTTTGTGCCGAAAGTCTTCTCTAAATTTCATTTCCAACAAGAAATCTCACTCCCTACTTTCTGTTCACAGGCTAAGTCGGAAAAAGAGGTTAAGTTCCATCACCTGGACGTTAGAAGATGCGTCCTTTCCTACTTAACCGCCACTGAGAGTTTTAGGAAGTCAGATCGCCTACTTGTCCAGTTTGCAGGCCCAAATAAGGCCCAGGGGCTTCTAAGACAACCATTGCTCGCTGGATTAGACTCACTATTGCCATGGCTTACTCGGAGAAAGGCCTTTCTCCTCCATTAAATCTTAAGGCCCATTCCACCCAGGCCATGTCTACCCCTTGGGCTGAGGGGGCTTCGACTTTCCTAGTCCAGATTTGTCAAGCTGCCACCTGGTCCAGTCCGTCCACCTTTTTTAAACATTATAAACTGGATGTTCTGTCTAACAGTGATCTTTCATTTGGACGTAAAGTACTGTCTGCTGTGCCCCCCGCCCCTAATTATATGCATTTCTTTGTAAATCCTCCTGCTTAGTGCCATTGTGGCACGTATGGAAAAGATGATAATTACTTACCGGTAATTGGATTTTCCGTTTAGCCCCACAACGGCACTGGGTTTTTTTCCACGGCCTTATAAACTATGTTACTATGTTACTATTTCCTCTGTCCTTGGATACTTACTGGAAAAGGTAAGGGGAGGAGGCTTTTTAACTTTTGATTCTCCAAGTTGTTTCCTGTCCCTGGGAGGCGGGGTTCCCTCCTGCTTAGTGCCGTTATGGGGCTAAACGGAAAATCTAATTACCGGTAAGTAATTATCATCTTTCTAACCTAGTGTTTTTTTACTATTTTAAATTTCTAATAAAGATTAAATGAGTTACAAAATGTCTATTGATCAAGTTCCTTTTCAGTGTGTTATATTCTGATTAGAGCTCATGGACATGAACGTGTTCCGGCCATGTCTGTATTGCAGACCACTTGAATGGGTCTGCAATCCGGAGGATACAGAGTGGAGGCACGGAAGGCCACGGAAGCACTATACGGAAGGACCTTGACTTGAAAGACCAGAATTAGCAGGAATTTAAATTAATAAAATACAAGTTATACTGAATATCTTCCCAGAAAACTATAAATTAATCTGCTCAGCTCCTGCTGATCTATAAGTTGGTGCATGCAGCTTGCATTGCATTTTAAAGGCTGGGCATCCACATTGAGGTTTTTAGATGCAGTTTTTAATATCAAAACCAGAGGTGAATCAATAGAAGGTGAAATAGTATATGTCCTTTATTGCTCTCCATTTATGATCCTCTCCTGGTTTTGCATTCAAACACTGTATTCAAAAACCTGAATGTGGAAACCCAGCCAAAGGTTTTTTGAGATCTAGTGAATGAGGGAAGGGCGGAAAATGATTGCAAAACTAACGCTCCCCTGATAAATCCTCAGCCACTCCTGTGCCACCTCTCTTTGTTTACTTGGCTGCAACAATGGTGTGCTCATCTACACATGTAACCACTGCAGCCAACCACTGACCTACAAGCTGCGCAAAGCCAAGGTAACGCACGCAGACATGCAGGTTTTACTTCAACAAGTTGATGTATGTAGACAGGTAGCACCATAGCCACTGTGCGGCAATATCAAGGAATTTAACACATGATTATTGAACCTTTTCTTATGGTGCGCCCCTTTCTTGGCTGGATTTTGTTTGATCTCAGAAAACCCCTTTAATTCCCTAGAATTAACATCTTAACACTGCTACAGAAACTCCTTTGGAAGATAAAAGAACCAACTATGTTCACACATGGCATATCTGTAGCAGAAATTTCTGTGACTTTCCCATTCATCCCAAATCGGGCTTACAGAAATCCATGTGCTTGTCCCTAAAACAACCACATTCAAGTGAATGGAGCTGATTTTCAGTTGCAGAAATTTCTGAAACAAAATTGCTGCATGTGAATAAACCCAACGAAGAAGCCACAAATGATTAATATGAAGCACACTTTCAGTAAGATGACATTAAAGGGATTGGTCCACCAACTGTGTGTCACGACGGGAACACTGGGATAAGGTGCGCCCTGACTTATCCCACAACTGTCCCTGCCTACTTGCCTCACCCTAGGCTAACGGTCCTAGGGGGACAACTGGACGACAATCCCTACTCTGTATAAGTGAGGGATTGGGTACGGAAGAAACAAAAGACAAACACAGGCACAAACAAACACAATACGAATAGTCAGCTAAGCAAGGTCAAACCGGAAGCGTACGTCAGGAGCCGAGGGATTAGCAGAATCGAGGTCGAGGACACAAGCAATGGGTCTGGATACAAGGTAAGGTCACAAGTCAATAATGCACAGCACTGCAGAGAAAGGACTTCAATAACAGGCAACTAGCCCTGGCAGTTGCCATCTTTAAATAGCCCACCTCTAGGTCATGTGACGTGGCCAGCGTCACATGACCTGTGATGCAAACAGGGCGTCGACCCGAATTCAAAACAATGACAATTAGCCATGTGGTGTGGTCAGCACCACATGGCTCCAAATAACAAGTGCAAAACACCAACATAAACAATAGCCATGTGGTGTGATCAGCACCACATGGCTGCCTCCTAAGTAATGCTAGGGGCGGGGAGGACGCCGGCCGCACGAGACCCAGAAGTGCGCCGGGTCCTCTGCGCCTGATCACCATAGCGACGAGGACGCTCCCCACGTCCTCGCTCCGCCTGCAGCAGAGGAGGCCGGCGGCGCCGCACAGAGGGAGCGCGCCGCTGGCCACTCGTTACACTGTGTTAGGAAGCAAAGTGCATCCTAACATACACTGAGCAGCTTAGAACCTCAGCAGTGTTTCAAAAACTGTACATAGCATAAGTGGGGCACACACTACACTTATTTAACGGGTACTGTAGGTACAAATTCCCAAACATTTTTTACATAGTCATAATAAATCTGCAATGAAAAATGAAGCAACTTAACAATAAGTCTTAATTAACATTTTCCTACTATTTTGTTTCTAGTGTTTCCATGGTAACATACAAAACTCCTGTGTAGCATACTCCTGTAGTCTCATACTTTCTTCTATTTCTTCCTTACTTCCCTACATGCACTTTGTAAATTAGCCAGAAGCAGAGGACAGATATCAGGGAATATGACTGCAGGATCAGACTACACAGAGTTTGTTTCTTGTCTGTTACCATTGAAACACATAGTTTGCATGTGAGCTGTAGAAGTAAGATGATAGGAAATGTTAAATTAAGACCTATCACTAAGTTGCTTCACTTTTCATTTTAGAACAATAACTAAAATTGTTTGCGAAGGTGTATATATCCTTAAAGAACCTGATTTTAAAGAAAGAATGCGTATATTGTATCAGTCAATAAATAGTTGGCTCAGAGGAAGGTATATCCTGCAAAAATCAGTCTGTGGTCAACCACTTCCACAGGAGGAGATGGGCAGTACCACTGTAGAACATCTACCTTATTTGTCAGGTTCTAAAATCAGAATGTGAAGTTTAAGGGGGTTATTTACTATTTTGAAATATGCCTAAATTAGGCATATTTCAGACGCAGATGGTGGGCCACTATCTGCGACTTTGCCCCACTCGTGCCAGGTCTAAAATAGTTGGTTCGGAAGGGGCGGGAAGGCCCGTCTCATTCATTATTTTCTACACCTGTTGTAGGCGTAGAAAATGGTCTAAATGTAAGACAGCAAGGAAGCTGGCTTACTTTTAGAACTGGTGCTGAGTGCACCGAAGTTATGGAGAGGCCCACTCCTTGTCATAACTTCAGCGGAACAAGCTTCTGCTATGGGTCTTTCTTAAGACTGGTGTTTTAATAAATGTGCCCCATAATCTACAAATATGTTACTGGAAAACTTCTATTGAAGCATAGTCTGAAAAAATAAAAGCACAAGTTAATTTCAAGTCAACAGTTTTTAAGCCTCACATAAGGGATGGTGGAAACAAGGAAACAAGTATCCTAAAACTTGTTGGAAAGTCAGATCATGATTCATAGGGAGCCACTTCCAATAGGTGGAAGATACCTCTTTGTATATAGTACGTGTTTAACAAGTTTGACATAGATTTCATGGCTTCACTATAAACACAAGTGATAACTCTAATGTAAAGAGAACATAATAAATCAGATGGGGACTCAGTGGTTAGTGTTAGTGGCAGTATATCCTCTTTGTGGTTAGAGCTGTTGCCTTGCCACGAAGGGTTCCTGTATTGAAGTATGACCAAAGGCAGCAAAGTTCGTAGTTATGCTCGTTAGCGATGATCTGGCAGTGTAATACTGCCGCCGATTTGTGCTGTATAATCACGATCTGGTGCTGGCAATCAATGATTCAGTGTTATCGCTAATGCCATCACTAGTCCCCATACTGAGGAGATCACTGCAAGTAATAACAGCTTCTCCTCCGCTGACAAGCTGGCGATTGCCAGGAAAGAAGGCTTACTTCCTGACAATCACTGGCATAAGTTGGCTATATAATAGGAATGCAGTGTAGTACCAATCACTGATCTGGTAACTGTAGAACTATATCTCACTTTCTCACATTAAGAATTAGTATCACTAATTCAATACATTAAAAAGCAATAATTAAAGCTAAAGAACCACTAAAAATAACAAAAAAATAACCCTGCCATGCTATATTGTTTTTTCTCTGCATCACCATACTCTGATAGTCATAACCTTTTTTTACTTTTCCATCTACAGAGCTTGAGGGCTCATTTCTTGAGGGGTGAGCTGTAGTTTTTAATGGTACTATTTTGGTACAGTGCTGGCCGAAAGTATTGGCACCCCTGCAATTCTGTCAGATAATACTCAATTTCTTCCAGAAAATGATTGTAATCACAAATACTTTGGTAATAATATCTTCATTTATTTTGCTTGCAATGAAAAAGCACAAAAGAGAATGAAAAAAACGTCAAATCATTGATCATTTTACACAAAACTCCAAAAATGGGCCGGACAAAAGTATTGGCACCCTCAGCCTAATACTTGGTAGCAGTGGCGTAACTACAACTAACTGGGCTCCACAGCAAATTTTTGAATGGGGCCCCCCCAGAAACTTCCTCGCAACCCCGAACTCACATGCAACCCTCACTCTTGTGGCTAGTCAAGATTGAGCTCTCCCAGACAAGGCCTGACAGCCGTTCCATCCGCTTTCTATAGTGTCACTGTATATAATGTCATTGTATAATACTGTTGAGGGGGGCCTGACAATAAAATCTTTTAGTCTCCCTCCTGAGGGGGCCCCTTGTGGGTCTGGGCCCCAAAGCAGCTGCTTCCCCTGCTTCCCCTATTGCTACGCCCCTGCTTGGTAGCACAACCTTTAGACAAAATAATTGCGAACAACCGCTTCCGGTAACCATCAATGAGTTTCTTACAATGCTCTGCTGGAATTTTAGACCATTCTTCTTTGGCAAATTGCTCCAGGTCCCTGAGATTTGAAGGGTGCCTTCTCCAAACTGCCATTTTGAGATCTCTCCACAGGTGTTCTATGGGATTCAGGTCTAGACTCATTGCTGGCCACTTTAGAAGTCTCCAGTGCTTTCTCTCAAACCATTTTCTAGTGCTTTTTGAAATGTGTTTTGGGTCATTGTCCTGCTGGAAGACCCATGACCTCTGAGGGAGACCCAGCTTTCTCACACTGGGCCCTACATTATGCTGCAAAATTTGTTGGTACAGTCTTCAGACTTCATAATGCCATGCACACGGTCAAGCAGTCCAGTGCCAGAGGCAGCAAAGCAACCCCAAAACATCAGGGAACCTCCACCATGTTTGACTGTAGGGACCGTGTTCTTTTCTTTGAAGGCCTCTTTTTTTTTTCCTGTAAACTCTATGTTAATGCCTTTTCCCAACAAGCTCTACTTTTGTCTCATCTGACCAGAGAACATTCTTCCAAAAAGTTTTTGGCTTTCTCAGGTAAGTTTTGGCAGACTCCAGCCTGGCTTTTTTATGTCTCTGGGTCAAAAGTGGGGTCTTCTTGGGTATCCTACCATAGAGTCCCTTTTTATTCAGAAGCCGACGGATAGTACGGGTTGACACTGTTGTACCCTTGGACTGCAGGGCAGCTAGAACTTGTTTGGATGTTAGTCAAGGTTCTTTAGCCACCATCCGCACAATCTTTCGTTGAAATCTCTCGTCAATTTTTCTTTTCCGTCCACATCTAGGGAGGTTAGCCACAGTGCCATGGGCTTTAAACTTCTTGATGACACTGCGCACGGTAGACACAGGAACATTCAGGTCTTTGGAGATGGACTTGTAGCCATGAGATTGCTCATACTTCCTCACAATTTTGCTTCTCAAGTCCTCAGACAGTTCTTTGGTCTTCTTTCTTTTCTCCATGCTCAATGTGGTACACACAAGGACACAGGACAGAGGTTGAGTCAACTTTAATCCATTTCAACTGGCTGCAAGTGTGATTTAGTTATTGCCACAGGTAAGTAACAGGTGCTGTTAATTACACAAATTAGAGAAGCATCACATGATTTTTCAAAGGGTGCCAATACTTTTGTCCACCCCCTTTTTATGTTTGGTGTGGAATTATATCCAATTTGGCTTTATGACAATTTTTTCTGTGGTTCTCCTTTGAAGACAAATTAAATGAAGATATTATTACCAAAGCATTTGTGATTGCAATCATTTTCTGGAAGAAATTGAGTATTATCTGACATAATTGCAGGGGTGCCAATACTTTTGGCCAGCACTGTATATGTATGACATTTTGATCACTTTTTATTCAAAACAGTAAATTAGTTATTTTTTTATGTTACAATGTTGATTGCATCAATACATATTGCTATATTTTAATACTTCTGACATTTTTATATTGTTCCTAATTATTTTTTCACAGGTTTTTTTCATTTTTGTATGCAAAATTGGGAAAGTGGAATGATATGACAATTTAATGTTTATGTTTTTTACCTTTTAAAACTTTTTTTAATTTTTTTACTGTACCTTTTACTTCCCTTAATTGACTTTTACTTGCAATCTCCTAAACCCTTGTCATATGAACTGCAATATTGCAGTCTATTTGATTTTTACAAGGTGCCTGTCAGGCTGTGCCTCAGGCTCAGCTTTGCAGGCAGCTTGCTATGAGAGGACCAAGAGCCATTATAAGGCCTCAGGCTGGCATAGGAATTGACCAGGGCCCCGTGATTTTGGAAGGCGCATGGAGCCTCCTCTCTCTGTCTAACCCCAGATGCTATGTTCGTTATTGACACACTACACAGGCAACATGCAGATCCTTACTCTATGACTGTTTGAGCTACACTCCTCCCACTCTTTCCTCACAGGGGTAAGGTCCAGGGTTTCTACTTCTGAGTAAGACACAAAAACTAAAAGGTGTTCCCATCTCAGCGTCACAAACATCACATATAAAGAGTTCATAAACATCAACAATGGAACCCATTTAGTATCAAACTTATCAGTTTGCAGCAGTCCTCTGGGGTACATGCCCCATTAGATTATATGGATTATGTTAAACATAGCTTTAACAAAAGAGCATGCCTTAGAAAACATGTTTTGAAAGAGACCCAAGGGTTATATTTGAACAATGGACACTTTATGGTCAATTATTTCTATATCATGTCAATTTGGCATAACGTTATTCCATTTTTTAGACTAGGTTTAATTTAAACAAACAGCAGTGAATAGTAAAATTATTCATAATCCCTTAAAGGGGTTATCCCATGACTAATGTAAAAAATGAAAATCAGACATCATATTCCATATGACAATCTCTTTCTAACAAAGCTAGAACGAGCCCCGTATATCACATAGATCCAGACATTTCCCCATTCATTGCTCTGCTAGATTTATATAAAGCTGGAAACTCAAGGGGAGTGTCTTTTCTGCTACAGATAATGGGTCGTGTCTCAGCTCCTCCTATCACAGCTCAGGAGGCAGTTGAAAGATGAAGCTGAGAATGTGCGGCCTTCTCAGTGAGCAGGACTAAGAAACAAGAAAAAGAACAAACAGAAGGTGGCACTGAATAACTCAATGGTTATGAGAAATTTTTAATTACATGCAATTACTAAAGTATTCAGATCTAGGTGCTGTTTGAAAACTGTAGAATATTTTTCATGGGACAACCCCTTTAAAAAGTACAGAACTGGGCAATTTTACCTTTAATATCTCTAAAATATCACAAGGGCCCCCTGGATAGAATTGTTGGTGGCAGCTAAGATTAATGGGTAAATATAAAAGTTACAATTTCATTGCATGTTCCAATTAGCTCCATGATCTCCCAAGGTGGGTTAATTTATTTTGGTCCTCTGGTGCTCTGACCTGATATTTGTTCCTTGAGGAGAAATCAGCGAAGAGATAATGGTGAAGGACTATAGCTGCAACTACTGTATGTTCTGCTTTCTAATGTATGCGCTAATATTTGTGCTCGCTCATTTAGCTCCACATTCACAGACACATAAAACAGAATGTGATAGAATGTGATCATTGCTGTGGCTTCATAATATTATAGACCATATAATTTTAGAATTCATTTGATTAAAAATCTATAGAGGAAAGGAGCAGCTCTGGCTGTGAGTAGCTATAATGTGCAATGGTCCTGCATACTATTTTCCATCATTTTGGCTTGTGGTAGTTTCCATTTTAAATAACTTTTATAATAAATTTGCATTTTTCCTGGTAAAAATTTGTAAGCATTGCTTGGTTCACTTTGTCTTTGGAAGTCAGGAGCTCGAGAGGAATAGTTACAGAATTCTATAATCTTCTTTCTCCTTTTTCATGATCTCTTTACCCAGGCATGCCTGACCTTATTTAGCCCTGTGTTCACTTCAGTGCCCTATATCTTTCCTGCCTTAATAACTCTTTTAAAAGAGCAGCTTTACATGAGCTGTGAAGACCAGGGGCAACTGAGCTGCAGTGATAAAATCTAGCTCCAAGGTAAGGGGATTGCTAAATTTAAAGAACACTGTCTTTGACCAGAGGCTGAATGCCTGAGTGTTTCTCATTCACAGATCCAATGCTATACTTATAAGCTTGATATTCTGAATTGCAGTCACTAATTTTCCCTTGCATGATCTCAATCTAGCTAGACTTACCATTTTGTGTTACTTAAACAGGCTGGCCACCTTCAGCTAACTTGTGACCAATATGCAGGTACATAAAATGGCACTTACAAATATAGCCCTTGTTGATATTATGTGCAGTTTGCTGTATTTCATAAGCCATTCCCCCTTGTTAGATAAATCTTCTGTGCTGTCCACATGGAGGCTGTCTAGAAGATGGCCCCTGATGGAGTGCCATGTGACCATACATATTATTCAGCCTTCTCTACCCAGCTCGTTTATAAGTCTTAAGGATGTGACAGGGGAAGACGTGTCCTGTTGCTTCCTTTTCCTTCTCTGGAGGGATATCTGGCTTCACTGTGTTGTAGACCCATAACTGGGGCTCCATGGTTATTTTGCATATTACTTTTTCCCAGGGAGCTTTGAACTTTGGATTGCTGTGTTAAGACTCTTAAATAAGGCTCCACAATGTTTTTTGTAGTTGGTCTCCCTGGGATCAGCTACTGTTTTGTTTGAGTAGTCTCCAAGACATTGCTCCTAGTTAGCCAGAATCCAACTCCATATTGATGAGGGGCAACACCCTGAAACAGGATGGATAACTGGCTTAGGTTTTCCCTGTCACATCCTTAAGGCTTAAGCCTTAATATGGTGGATCTTGTGATGTGGACACCCCTTTGCTTGGTTTTCCTCTGGAGGGATATCTGGCTTTCACTGTGGCTCCACAGTTATTTTGCATATTACAGTTAAAAAGTCTTAGAAAACTATGTTACTACATTTTGTCACTTTTTAAATGACCCTTATGCACCATTTGGCTAAAATATTTGAATTCTGCATGCTATAATTACTGTCTGTAGGTCAGTTCTGCATCATAATTAAAGCAAAGGCTTGAAATAAAGTGACCCTAATAGATATTTAATTAGAAAAGTGAGAATTTCATTGTTATGGTTAATTAGAAGCAACAAGCTGTCAATAGCATTCTGTGACATGTAATTAAAGTCAATAAATAATGTGTCACCATCCAATCTAGTGTAGTGATTTTTTGGAAAATCTGGTTCAAATATTAATAGGGTACCTAAAGCTATATAAGAGGAAAATGGAGTGATTGAAAATAACGACTGAATGATTTATACTGTCATTAGGAAAATGAATATTAGGATGTTGATTACATTTCTGACCAAAGCCCCAGATCCATCACTTCATTGGTCAATAAAAAACTATTAGAAAATTGTTTGTCAATTGATAATTGGCAGATTATCCAAGTTGGAATATGTGTTACTCTTAGATCGGTATATTGAAATGTAATTACTCAGCGTACGTTGAGTCATACTGTAACCATACCGTTACCCAAAGATGGGTCTGTAAAGTATTTTATCTTTATTGTGTAAAGTACTGATACAAATGGAAAAATCTCTCATTATTTAGTAGTTTCCATGGGGAGAGTTACATCAATTCTGCTGAATTTTTCACATAATAACTAGAGATGAGCGAGTAGTGTTCGATCGAGCTGGTATTCGATCGAATACTACGCTATTCGGCATACTCGATTTCGATCGAGTATAACGGCGATGGCGCACTTAGAATTCGTTTCCCCTCCCACGTTCCCTGGCGCTCTTTTTCCACCAATCACCATGCAGGGGGGTATGACAGGCCCGCGGAGCACGCTGGCAGCGCGAAAACGGCGTCTACATGCATTGGCTGGAAAAACCATGTGACCTCGAATCATAAAAACTCAGCTCTTCCTGCTCGTTCGCATATGCTGCGTGAACTTAGTCAGGGACAGAGGCTGGAGAAGGGAGAGATAGGTTTTAGCTGTTGGACAGGCAGGAGCGTGATTAAAAGCCCTTATCAGGGCTACTATAGTGCAGTACAGTGATAGCTTTACTACAATATACACTCTGCAGAGAACGGCTGCTGTATTCAGGGATAGCTGCTGGAGTAGGGACAGAGAGAGGCATTAGTGGTGTATTAGGTGCTCTGCTACATACCAAACTATATTTGGCACTACTGTTCTGCGTTCTTTTTGGCTGCAAAACCCTGTTATATACCTAGTGTGTATATGCACCATCTGATCTGGCAGTATACGGCTGTTTTTTTTTAATTTCTTTTAAATACAGTTTATTTGGCTCTAGTGTTCTGGGTTCTGTGTGCCTGCAATACCCTTTTTGTATACCAGGTGTAAATACCCACCGTCTGACCTGTTAGTACACCTGACCTGACCTGTTGTAAAAAAATAGGCCTTTTCTTTGGCACCTGTACTGTGCGTTCTCTTGCAAAATAATTTTATATACGTGGTGTTAATACACACCGTCTGAACTGTTAGTACATGGCTGTGTACCTAGAAATATTTAAAAAATAGGCCTTTTCTTTGGCACCTGTACTGTGCGTTCTCTTGCAAAATAATTTTATATACGTGGTGTTAATACACACCGTCTGAACTGTTAGTACGCGGCTGTGTACCTAGAAATATTAAAAAAAAGGCCTTTTCATTGGCACCTGTACTGTGCGTTCTCTTGCAAAATAATTTTATATACGTGGTGTTAATACACACCGTCTGAACTGTTAGTACGCGGCTGTGTACCTAGAAATATTTAAAAATAGGCCTTTTCATTGGCACCTGTACTGTGCGTTCTCTTGCAAAATAATTTTATATACGTGGTGTTAATACACACCGTCTGAACTGTTAGTACGCGGCTGTGTACATAGAAATATTAAAAAAATAGGCCTTTTCTTTGGCACCTGTACTGTGCGTTCTCTTGCAAAATAATTTTATATACGTGGTGTTAATACACACCGTCTGAACTGTTAGTACGCGGCTGTGTACCTAGAAATATTTAAAAAATAGGCCTTTTCATTGGCACCTGTACTGTGCGTTCTCTTGCAAAATAATTTTATATACGTGGTGTTAATACACACCGTCTGAACTGTTAGTACACGGCTGTGTACCTAGAAATATTAAAAAAATAGGCCTTTTCTTTGGCACCTGTACTGTGCGTTCTCTTGCAAAATAATTTTATATACGTGGTGTTAATACACACCGTCTGAACTGTTAGTACGCGGCTGTGTACCTAGAAATATAAAAAAAAAAGGCCTTTTCATTGGCACCTGTACTGTGCGTTCTCTTGCAAAATAATTTTATATACGTGGTGTTAATACACACCGTCTGAACTGTTAGTACGCGGCTGTGTACCTAGAAATATTTAAAAAATAGGCCTTTTCATTGGCACCTGTACTGTGCGTTCTCTTGCAAAATAATTTTATATACGTGGTGTTAATACACACCGTCTGAACTGTTAGTACGCGGCTGTGTACCTAGAAATATTAAAAAAATAGGCCTTTTCTTTGGCACCTGTACTGTGCGTTCTCTTGCAAAATAATTTTATATACGTGGTGTTAATACACACCGTCTGAACTGTTAGTACGCGGCTGTGTACATAGAAATATTAAAAAAATAGGCCTTTTCATTGGCACCTGTACTGTGCGTTCTCTTGCAAAATAATTTTATATACGTGGTGTTAATACCCACCGTCTGAACTGTTAGTACACGGCTGTGTACCTAGAAATATTAAAAAAATAGGCCTTTTCTTTGGCACCTATACTGTGCGTTCTCTTGCAAAATAATTTTATATACGTGGTGTTAATACACACCGTCTGAACTGTTAGTACACGGCTGTGTACCTAGAAATATTAAAAAATAGGCCTTTTCTTTGGCACCTGTACTGTGCGTTCTCTTGCAAAATAATTTTATATACGTGGTGTTAATACACACCGTCTGAACTGTTAGTACACGGCTGTGTACCTAGAAATAAAAAAAAAAGGCCTTTTCTTTGGCACCTGTACTGTGCGTTCTCTTGCAAAATAATTTTATATACGTGGTGTTAATACACACTGTCTGAACTGTTAGTACACGGCTATGAAGGCAAAATATTGTAACCAAAAAAAAATAAAATGCGGAGGGGGGCTAGCGGAATCGGACGTGGACGAGGACGGGGGCGCGGAAATGCTGTTGGGGGCCTTGTTGAAGCCAGTGGGGATACAATGCGTGCTGGTGAGGGTCAGCCAGGATCCCACTCATCCAGAATCCCTGCCTTTATGGGACAGTTAAGCAGGGGGCGGGTTACACCGCTGTTGAGGCCTGAGCAGGTTGAACAGGTGGTGCAATGGATAGCCGATAGCGCTTCCACACAGTTGTCCACCAGCCAGTCATCCACACAGTCTCACTCTGACCCTCCTTCCTCCACACCTGGCCAACAGAGTCATCCCACCATTGACCCCTCCCAGGAGCTCTTTTCGGGTCCTTTTTCAGATGTGCCGGAAGAATCCCAGGAGCTAGCAGAGGAATTTGTTTGTAGTGATGCCCAAACACTTGAGTATTCGCCATCTCCTGCTGATGTGGACCCTGAACCAGCATCTGTTATCATGAGCGATGATGATGATGAGACGCAGTTGCCATCAAGGGAGGCTGTTGGAATGTCCAGTGGGCAGGAGGAGGAGCAGAGTGAGGAAGTGGAAGAGGAGGTGGTGGATGACGAAATGACCGACCCCACTTGGCCAGAGGGATGTCCAGAGGCAGAGGGATGTCCAGAGGCAGAGGGATGTCCACAGGCAGAGGGATGTCCACAGGCAGAGGGATGTCCAGAGGTAGAGGACAGTCCAGACAGAGAAGTGAGGCCACAGCCAGCAGGGCCGAAGCTGTTCCCGGCAGCGGGCAGTCGCGCGAAGCTCCCCCATCGAGGCCTCGTACTTCTGTGGTGTGGAGATTTTTTAATGTTTGTGCGGATGACAAACTGAGCGCGGTTTGCACACTCTGCCACTCAAAACTGAGTAGGGGCTCTGAGAAGAGCAATATGACAACCTCAGGCATGCGGCGTCACTTGGAAGTCAAGCACTGGGCTGAGTGGGAGAGAGCAAACGCAATACAACCTGCGCAAGGTCTTCCTGCCACTGCCTCTTCCCCTTTATTGTGTGCTGCCACTGTGGTCCAGACCTCCAGCCAGGACACCTCCACATCTGCCTCTGCCTCGGCTACTTTGGGGCCTTCTCCTTCAGCCTCCCCTTCCCCCGCATCTTCGCCTGCACCTTCACACTCCTCGTCCCATCAACTGTCCATCTCGCAGGCGTTCGACCGCAGGCGGAAGTACGCCTCGAGTCACCCCCAAGCCCAAGCCTTAAACTGCCACATCTCCAAACTGCTGGCCCTGGAGATGTTGCCGTTTAGGCTTGTGGAGACGCAGGCCTTCCGCGACCTGATGGCGGCTGCCGCACCTCGCTATTCCGTCCCCAGCCGCCACTACTTTTCCCGGAGTGCCGTCCCCGCCCTGCACCAGCACGTGTCGCGTAACATCAGGCGGGCCCTGAGGTACGCAGTCAGCGCAAAGGTCCACTTGACCACCGACTCGTGGACAAGCGCTTGCGGCCAGGGACGCTACATCTCTTTGACGGCACACTGGGTGAATGTTGTGGAAGCGGGGACGGGGTCGCAAACAGAGACGGCCTACCTACCACCCCCGCCCAAGATTGCCAGCATGGGTTCTGATAAACCCCCCTCCTCCTCCTCCTCCTCCTCCTCTGCCTTAACATCGCCCTCAGCCGCTAGCTGGAAGCGTTGCAGCACTGGCGCGGGGAGACGTCAGCAGGCGGTGCTTAAGCTCATCAGCTTGGGCGACAGGAAGCACAGCGCCCCAGAGGTGAGGGACGCCATATTGCAGCAGACGGAGATGTGGCTGTCGCCGCTGCAGCTAGGACCAGGCATGGTCGTGTGCGATAACGGCCGTAACCTGGTGGCGGCTCTGGAGCTTGCCGAACTCAATCACGTACCATGCCTGGCCCACGTTTTTAATCTGGTAGTCCAAAAATTTCTAAAGACTTACCCCAACCTGGCAGAGCTACTGGTGAAAGTGCGGCGCTTGTGCGCTCACTTTCGGAAGTCAACTGTAGCTGCTGCTAGCTTAAAAAAACTCCAGCAACGCCTCAATTTGCCTGAACATCGGCTGTTGTGCGACCTGCCGACTCGCTGGAATTCCACCTATTCCATGTTGGCCAGGGTGTGTGAGCAGCAGAGAGCATTGATGGAGTACCAGATTATGAATCCACGCGTGCCTCCAACTCAGCTCCCTCAGTTTGCCAACCACGAGTGGCCATGGATGGCAGACATATGCGATGTACTGCGTATCTTTGAGGAGTCCACCAAGAAGGTCAGCAGCGAGGACGCTATAGTGAGCGTAACCATCCCGCTCCTATGCGTCCTTAAAGAATCGCTCATCGCAATAAGGGAGAACGCATTGCACGCAGAGGAGACGGGGGTAGGAGGAGACGCAACGGAGCTACACAGTCAGACCACACTTTTGTCTGCTTCTCGGTGGCAGTTGCCGGAGGAGGAGGAGGATGAGGAGGAGGAGGACGACGTGGAGGTGGCTGTGGAAGAGGAGGAGGATGCTGGCGGCGAGGATAGCAGTCAGGCTGTGTGCGTCCCATTGGTTCAGCGCGGATGGGGCGGAGAGGAGGCGGAAGAGGAAGAGGAGGAAATGGCAAGTGATCCTTCTGGTGGGGGCAGTGACGTCATGCCTATTCAGAGTCTGGCACACATGGCTGACTTCATGCTGGGCTGCTTTTCCCGGGACACACGTGTTGTCCGGATAGTGGAGAACAAACTGTACTGGGTCTTCGCACTCCTGGACCCCCGGTATAAAGATAACGTCTCCTCTTTTATTCCGGTAGAGGAGAGGACGAATCGATTGCTGGAATACCAGAGGGAACTCGTGCAGAACATGATGGAGATTTTCCCACAGACCATTCCTAGCGGCAGAGAGGAGAGGGTCTCCCAGAGTCCCACAACATCGATCAGGCCCACAGCCACCAGGGGAACACTCTCCAAGGTGTGGCACCCCCTCGTGCAACTTCCATCACTGCGGGGCCCGCTATCAGCAGGAGGGACAAGTATCGGCGGATGTTGCGGGAGTACCTGGCAGACCGTACCCCTGTCCTCCCCGATCCCTCGGCGTCCTACACTTACTGGGTCTCCAAGTTGGACACGTGGCTGGAACTGTCCCTGTACGCCTTGGAGGTGCTTGCCTGCCCTGCCGCCAGCGTGCTATCAGAAAGGGTGTTCAGCGCAGCCGGGGGCATTATAACCGATAAGCGCAGCCGCCTGTCAACCGACAGTGCCGACAGGCTGACGCTAATCAAAATGAACAGCAAGTGGATTGACCCGGACTTTGCTTCTCCAACAGTGGAAAGCAGCCAAAAGTGAAGTGCCATCTGTATGAAGTGCCATTTCCTCCTCCACCTCCTCCTCCTCCTCCTTAACCGCCGTAGATTTGCTCCATAAAAAAAAATATATATATTTATGGCTCACCTCTTGGGCCTACAAACAATTTTTAAGAGCTCTCACCTCTTGGGCCTACAAACAATTTTTAAGAGGTCTCACCTCTTTGGCCTCCACACAATTTTTAAGACGTCTCACCTCTTTGGCCTCCACATAATTTTTAAGAGGTCTCACCTCTTGGGCCTCCACATAATTTTTAAGAGGTCTCACCTCTTGGGCCTCCACATAATTTTTAAGAGGTCTCACCTCTTGGGCCTCCACATAATTTTTAAGAGGTCTCACCTCTTGGGCCTCCACATAATTTTTAAGAGGTCTCACCTCTTGGGCCTCCACATAATTTTTAAGAGGTCTCACCTCTTGGGCCTCCACATAATTTTTAAGAGGTCTCACCTCTTGGGCCTCCACATAATTTTTAAGAGATCTCACCTCTTGGGCCTACACATAATTTTTAAGAGGTCTCACCTCTTGGGCCTACACATAATTTTTAAGAGGTCTCACCTCTTGGGCCTCCACATAATTTTTAAGAGGTCTCACCTCTTGGGCCTACAAACAATTTTTCTCATGGCTCACCTCTTGGGCCTACAAACAATTTTTAAGAGGTCTCACCTCTTGGGCCTCCACATAATTTTTAAGAGGTCTCACCTCTTGGGCCTCCACATAATTTTTAAGAGGTCTCACCTCTTGGGCCTACAAACAATTTTTATCATGGCTCACCTCTTGGGCCTACAAACAATTTTTAAGAGGTCTCACCTCTTTGGCCTCCACATAATTTTGAAGAGGTCTCACCTCTTGGGCCTACAAACTATTTTTCTCATGCCTCACCTCTTGGGCTTACAAACAATTGTTAAGAGGTCTCACCTCTTGGGCCTACAAACAATTTTTATTATGGCTCACCTCTTGGGCCTACAAACAATTTTTATTATGGCTCACCTCTTGGGCCTTAATACAATTTTTAAGAGGTCTCACCTCTTTGGCCTCCACTTAATTTTTTCGAGGGCTCACCTCTTGGGCCTCCACTTAATTTTTTCGAGGGCTCACCTCTTGGGCCTCCATATAATTTTTTCGAGGGCTCACCTCAAGCTAACTTTGCGCACTCATTAAAATATTTTCACAACAAGGACCTAAGAGCCCTCGATGGGAGAGCTTTGTGTGGGGGCCTGTTATAGGGAAGAGATGCGGCCCTGCGGGCTCTAGCCTGCCTTCTCCATGAGCCTCTGGCCAGCCCACGGCCTCTTCCTGCCTTTTGCGGTCCTACGCATCCCTCAACATCCCCACTGCTTTACCTGCTAGACATGACACTGGGCCAGGTCAGGTCACTGACATCTCAAGCGCCAACAATTTGGGCATTTTAAGGCGTCTGCATGTGTTTGAGTTGTTTTTACTTTTTAAAGAAGACATGTCTGACCACATCTCACACACACACACAATTACAATTAGGGGTGGGGTCTATTTGCTTTCCCCTTTGCCTTTGCCATCTGTGGTTGTCATAGGCAACGTGATTTTAAGGGGTGCAGAATTTTATCTTCTTTTTTGTCTAGTTTGGCTTGGGGTCCATGGCAATGTAGAGGAAAGAAGGTTTCCTTGTATGGTCTCACTTTACAGAGAGGTTACATTGTCTTTGGAGTGTATTGTTGAGAGGCTGTGATAGTGGCGTAATAGTGCGACTTGGGCGCGTTATATGCACCCAGACATGCTTCCCCTGCTGTCCCAGTTGCATTCCAGCAGTGTTGGCATCCTTTTCTGAGGTTTCAGGGTGGACTTGGTGACCTCCACGTGGTCGAATTGAGATTTCCAAGTGGCGAGCATTTTTTTCCCATAGACTTTAATGGGATTCGATATTCGGTCGAATAGTCGAATTTCGCGGTCTATTCGAATCGAATTTCGAACTTTCGAATATTTCACTACTCGCTCATCTCTAATAATAACCTTCAGAATTATTTAGAACTCGAAAAAGTAAGCTAAGCGCCTCTACGAGAAATATGAATGCTCACACAAGGCAAGTGACACACAACACAGGTAAAATCAGTTCCTTTCGCCGAAATGGCGTTATCTCTGCAGCATGTACATGGACATCTTTAAGCCCCATTCAGATTTAGGTCTTTTGCACGCACTATGCAGATTTGATAACTAGTACATATTTTGCTTCAGTATTTTGAAGACAAAGTCCAAAGTCGGTGCAGAAAAAAAGAGAAGACAATTCTTTCTGCTATATTCCATCCACTCCTGGTTTGGGCTTCAGAATACTAATGCAAAATATTAACTAAATATGCAATGTGTGAATAGGTTCATCATTTAATAAGTCTGTGAAAATCCCTTTAATCATTTCTTGTTACCAACATGGCAATCACATTCCGCACCACTGTCCATTTCCCACCCACATAAGCCCATGTTAACAGGGAGGAGCATCTCCAAGTTTCCTATCTAATACACACATTAGGTGCCCTGGGAACTGAAAGTGACCCTATCATTATGTACTTGGTAAGAAGCTGAAGAACATCCGTGAAAAGATACAGTGTCAGACTGGGGTGCCTAGGGCCCACCAGTAAAATTTATTTTGGGGGCCCAACGTACAGACACATTCAAATATTACCTGCTCACACAGCAGCAAGATGCTACCACCGCACAGCACCACAACCAGATTATTAAAGAATCTCCCCAGTTTATTATTATAGACACGATCAGAGCTGAGATGACTTCTAGGTATAGAGGAAAGCTACCTGTGTCCTCTTCTCCCCAGAACCTATCTTCTGAAAGTAACTACAGGGACCCCCATAGTCAATTATATGACTACGGGGGTCCCTGTAGTAACTTTCAGAAGATAGGTTCTGGGGAGAAGAGGACACAGGTAGCTTTCCTCTATACCTAGAAGTCATCTCAGCTCTGATCGTGTCTATAATAATAAACTGGGGAGATTCTTTAATAATCTGGTTGTGGTGCTGTACACTGAATATATGTATGTAGTGCAGTAAGTCTACTGTGCTTTGTGCCACTTGTGCAGGGGGTGTGAGACTAGGGGCCCAACTTGCTCAGGGGCCCACTGGGGGATTCACCCGTACCCCTGTGGGACAGTCAGAGCCTGAAAACATGGGAAAAGCATACAATCTATTTGCAGAACTTGCCATATTTCAGTTCAAACCCAATCCAGTGCTACAAAGTGTTATCAAGAGTGTTGGTCAGGAAGCACATGTGATGCCCATTTGTTCGTTTATATCATCATGCTAAAATTACATACAAAACCATATGTACAGATGAAGCATTGGTTTACTCTCATGGCACATCAAATAAACAGTTATAGCAAATGTTATCTTGACTTTGAATGGCTTTTGTTGTATAGACAATTTAAGTTAGCTGCAGCTGTGTATTTAATGCATTACATGTCAAGTTAAAGAACGCTACAACTGTATGGTATATAGCAGAGGCGTAGCTAGAGGTTCAGCACAGGGGGGGCGAAACATACTTGAGTGGGCCCCCCACTTAGTGGCTTCCCAAACGCACATTTCCAACTTCACAGGCACATACTACTAGTTGTGGTTATAATATTGTATTAGAAAGATGACTGTATAAACTGCTAGATCATCTATGCTGTTAAGTACAGTACAATAGACTTTCTACATACCCTAGTCTAAATACTCTACCACATAATGCAGTAAAATATAGGAGTAAAAAAGAAGAGGACTCCTATGTTAAAGGAAACCTGTCCCCAGTTTTTACATCACTAAACTAACAGTCCCCTGCCCCCATCAGACCTCAGATCAGCGTATTGTGCCCCATCAGACCTCAGATCAGCAGAACGTGCCCCCATCAGACCTCACATCAGCCTACTGTGCCCCCATCAGACCTCAGATCAGCGTATTGTGCCCCCATCAGACCTCAGATCAGCAGAATGTGCCCCCATCAGACCTCACATCAGCCTACTGTGCCCCATCAGACCTCAGATCAGCCTACTGTGCCCCCATCAGACCTCAGATCAGCCTACTGTGCCCCCATCAGACCTCAGATCAGCCTACTGTGCCCCCATCAGACCTCAGATCAGCCTACTGTGCCCCCATCAGACCTCAGATCAGCGTATTGTGCCCCATCAGACCCCAGATCAGACCCCATCAGACCTCACATCAGCCTACTGTGCCCCCATCAGACCTCACATCAGCCTACTGTGCCCCATCAGACCTCAGATCAGCGTATTGTGCCTCCATCAGACCTCAGATCAGCGTATTGTGCCCCCATCAGACCTCACATCAGCCTACTGTGCCCCATCAGACCTCAGATCAGCGTATTGTGCCTCCATCAGACCTCAGATCAGCGTATTGTGCCCCCATCAGACCTGTGTATTGTGCCCCCATCAGTCTTCCCTGGCTGGCGCGCACTATGACCTGACGCTGCGTGCAGCGTCAGGTCATTGTGCGCGCCGGCCAGGGAGACAGTGGAGCTCCGGACCGGAGGACAGCCTCAGCGCGGGACAGGTGAGAGAGGTTTTTTATTTTAATCTTATGTGGCTGGGTGGGCTGATCTGAGGTCTGATGGGGGTCCCTAAATACAAGTGAGCGCTTCCATAATGGAAGCACTCACTTGTATTCGCCTGTTAGTCATCCTTGCTGGGCCCCCCTGAATCACTGGGCCCGGAGCTGTCGCCCCCTCTGCCCCCCCGGTAGCTACGCCTCTGGTATATAGGCACGTATATTGTATGGCTTTTGCACAGATAAACTAGCAATGGTAATGAATTATAATTATTAGAGATGAGCGAGCACTAAAATGCTCGGGTGCTCGTTATTCGAGTCGAACTTTTCCCGATGCTCGGGTGCTCGTTTCGAGTAACGAACCCCATTGAAGTCAATGGGAGACTCGAGCATTTTTTGCAGGGGACCAAGGCTCTGCCTAGGGAAGGCTGGGTAAAAACGTGGAAACCTCAGAAAATGATGAAAACACCACGGAAATGGACAGGAAACAGCAGGGGCAGCATGCATGGATGCCTCTGAGGCTGCTTAATCCCACCATTACCCCAAATTCTCAGGCAACAGCCTGGTGGTTACCCTCATGGCAATTGTGCTCACCCAGACCAAGAAAGGCAATGCAAATACCCATCACATGTTAGGGAAGCACCCAACTAGGTGCAACGAAGGTCCATCACTGCCTGCAGGTGACACCACTGCTCATGCTGGCACTGCAGCTGACATCAAGTTTAGTATCTGTTCTTATCAGTTGCTGTGGCTGCTGGTGGTATAGTGGTGAGCATAGCTACTTCCCAAGCAGTTGACCCGGGTTCGATTCCTGTCTATCGCAGGAGACAATTTAAAGAAGATCTAAAAAAAAAATCAGTACAATATCTAATACGTCCCCTACCCGGGTAAATTGTTTGGAGAGAGGGCCTGTAGGTGGGGGGGGAGGAGGTTTCGCTGGAAGAGCCAGAGGAGTGCCCCCTGGGCTAGTGTGTGTGGTGGTGACAACAGCCGGAATGGATTTTGAAAAACTGTCGCATCAACCGGTATGGTATCGATTCTTCTCAGTTTAATACCATATATGTCCCCTATCTTGGGACCTTATATTTCATGGATTTTTCGACCACGGAAAATGGAAAAAGAGCTTGCTCTGGCCAGGGGAATGTCTTTCCCACTGCAGCTAAGGGGACGTGTCCATGCTCTGCCTATCACAGGTCAGGAGGGAAATAAAAGAAGAACCAAACAAAAATCTGTACAATATCTAAGACGTCCCCTATCCGGGTAAATTGTTTGTAGAGAGGGCCTGTAGGTGGGGGGAAGGAGGTTTCGCTGGAAGAGCCAGAGGAGTGCCCCCTGGGCTAGCGTGTGTGGTGGTGACAACAGCCGGGTGTAGTTAGAATGACAACGCAGGACCCCAACTTAAAAATTTTGCATCAACCGGTACAGTCGTAAATTATGAGATTGATCAAGTGTGGTATGTCTTCTATGTATACTACTCAGTTTAATACCGTATATGGCAGCTATCCGGAAAAATAGTTTGGAGAGAGAGAGAAAGATAGGACAAAGAAGTAAATTGTTTGGAGAGAGGGCCTGTAGGTGGGGGGCAGGCTGGGGGGAAGGAGGTTTCGCTGGAAGAGCCAGAGGAGTGCCCCCTGGGCTAGCGTGTGTGGTGGTGACAACAGCCGGATGTAGTTAGAATGACGACGCAGGACCCCAACTTAAAAATTTAGCATCAACCGGTACAATTGTCAATTATGAGCTCGATCAAGTGTGGCATGACTTTTAAATGGATATTGCATGTGGTCACGTACTCCCTGGAACCCCATAGTCACCCCTTCCCTGATGTGCTAGCCCAGAACATTCTCTGCCCCAATTCGCAAGACCTTTTGCTGTTTCCGTGTGCTGACAGTGTGGATTTACCAGTGTTGTCTGAGGAGGTGGTGGACAATGGCGAGACACAGGTGTCGGGGGGTGAGGTAGTTGTATGGGAAGCAAGTTACAGTGGGGACTCCTTGGGGGGACTTTCTCATGATGGGACAAATTCAACTTGGGAGGATCAGGCACAGGAACAGATCAATTTTACGGGTCGAACTCTTCCACTTACCTGTGTTAGGGTTCTTGAAAAAGGCCTCAACTTCAGTTTAGTGGAGAGGTTTGATCCTGTCCAGTTTGAGATAGATCTGTTTAAAGCTGTTCGCAAACTTAACCTGCGTAGGAGGTTTGCCTGCAAAAAAATCCATGACCAATGCTTTTTTAAAAGAGGGAGAAATTCCTACTTG